>JAULJZ010190185.1:0-21086 GCA_032270985.1 Heliamphora pulchella | reverse complement strand
TTAGCACTTCTTTTATGTTCATTATACTAATGCCAATCTAATTTATTTCAATAATATGCATGTTGTAGTTACTTTTTAAAAAATTTTGTTTAGAATAATTTAGTTTGTTTTGTAGCAATCCACGTTTAGGTGATTTTAACAATTTCTAGCATGTTTGTATTCTTTTGCTTAAACCATGATAGTTTAGTTTACTTTGTGAATATTGCATGTGGGAGTGTTCCATGTATCCGTAGTTAGAAATTGCATAACATAAGACTTAGGATCTTCTTTTCTTATTCGTTCTACTTTGGAATGCGATGTACATATATTATGTATTTTTCATATTTGATTTTGTGTGTTATCTCTTTGCCTCCATTTTTCTTATTTGCATGCATTTGAGAAATTCTATTAAAAAACCAATGATGATTAGTAGAGGTCAACCTTATGGTTGGGCGAACGGGGTGCCTAACGCATTCTCCGATTCATACGTTAGCCCCCGAACCCTCTTTTTTTGGTTAACGTTTTTAAGATCAATAGCCATTTTTTTTTGTTTTTCTTAATTTTTCTCAAAAACTAAGTGGCGACTCTATTTTCAATAAAGAAGGAATTTTTAAATTTTAGTTTTCAAGGTATTAAAATATTTTTGCAAACATTTTTGAATTTCCTTATTTTTGAAACACTTTTTTTAGAAAACCCCTAAATCCCAACGCCACAGTAGGTAATTTGTCGAACTATGTAAATCTGCCTTTTTTCCATTTATGTTTGTATTCTACGCCCTTTTGGCACAATAAGTCAAATACCAAGCCCACAGATTTTAAAGCTATTTCGCTATGTAATGTGATTTATAAGTTAATTTCCAGAGTTATTGCCAACAAGTAGAAGACTGTGTTGCCCTTGGTGTTATTAGAATCTCAAAGTGTTTTTGTGGCTGGAAGGCTGATAACGAACAATATTCTTATAGGTTTGGAACTTTTCTACCATCACAAGAATAAGAGATAAAGGGTTGAAGGACTTGTGGAGTTGAAATTAGATATGAGTAAGGCCTGCGATTGGAGTATCCTTCTTGGAGGTATGTTGAATGGTGGATTAGTTTGATTATAAAATGTGTTAGAAGCGTCAAATATAGAGGTATTATTAATGGGAATCCATCTAATATCGTTGTTTCACGTCTAGGCCTAAAACAGGATGACGCTCTCTCACTATATATACCTTTGTATCATTTGTGTAGAAGGTTTTCAGTCCTGCTATGCAAATCTGGATCCGAAGGGGTTATCTAAAGTATTCAAATCAGAACAAGCTTCCCTAGGATCTCCCTTTTTTTCTTTTTTTTTTTTGTGCATATGATAGTTTAAGAACTGGTCTGAACATATCCACATCGTATGGTATGGTTCGATTTTTTGAAAAATAGTTTAGTTCCGATTCTAAATAATTAAGAACCATTCCTTATGGTTTAGTTTACATATTAAGTTTCAAAAAATTGTATAGAAGCAAACCAATCGTTATCTATTTTTTTTTATATTCGTATTATATTATGTATTATATATAAAAATTTAAAAATATTATTATTTTATTTCACATCTTCTATTTTTCTTTGTTTTTCTTCTATTTTATTATTATATTTTTTCTCATAACATCATAATATTATATAATTCATACTATTGGTATTAGATAAAAAAAATGCTATTCATAATTTATAGATATGAAAATATCTCTTTATAATAATATGAAATAAGTGGTAAAGTAAAATATAAATAATGTAAATAAAGAAGATAAAAACTAATAGAAAAAACAAACAAATAAATGCATAAATATTTTAACATAAAGTAGGTAACAATTATTTATCCTTAGAACCGCGGTTCTAAATCATAAGAAATTGTTATTTACTGTGTTGATCTGATCTCATGATAGATATGATTTAGTTTTGATTCTTAAACTTTTTGAATTATTTAGAATGATTTGGTTTTCAAATTAACTCAAAATTGAACGATGAAAACTTCTAATTTCGAAGATTATATTTCTTTGAGTAAAGATACATACCTTGAAAGGAGAAAGGAAATAGAGTGATGAAAAGATATTTTTAAATGAAAATGGTAATTAAGAAAGAAAGACCATGACAACTCCTAAAATGTTGCAACGAAAAATCATAACCCGTGTACATTAAAAATGGGCTCTTTTACCATAATAAGTAATTTTTTAAACTTAATTAATGAATTAGGAACTTTTAAATTTTATTCCCAGCCTACGTAAAAATGTGTTTAGCAAACATGCTTTTTTTACAAATGTGTTTAACAAAGGTATTAGTTTTGGAGAAAAATATTTGAAAGTAAAACGTGTTTGCTAAACACGTTTTATGTTCTAATTTGCCGTAATACATAAAGCGTTTTTAGAAAATACGCTTTATTATTTTTGTAAAGAAAACGATTTTGCTAATAACGTTTTAAGCTTTTATACAGAAAACGTGATTGCTAAAAACGCTTTAAGTCATTTTACAAAGAAAACGTGTTTAGTAAGTACATTTTTAAGTTACACCGAAAACGTATTTAGTAAGCATGTTTTTATAAAGAAGTCGTGTTTAGCAAATACGTATTTAACGTTTATAAACTTCAAAACCCTTCTTCTTCTCCCTTTGGGTTTTTGTATTAAGTTTAAACCCTTCTCTCCTCTCAGAAACTCATCTTCTCGCAGAAACTCTTTTTCTCTCTCTCAGACGCGACTCAGGCGACGATTCCAGTCCTCTCGATCTCTCCCTGTCTCTGCCTCCCTCTCGCTCTCTCCCTGTCTTTTCTTGGTTCTCGATCTCTCATCTCGGCTTAAGGTATGCTTTCCCCCATCGAACCTAGCATTTTTGGTGGGTTTTGTACTCAGATTTTTATCTTATAGCATTAACATAGCTAGAGGATGATATATATAATTTGTCAAACTCGATCAATTGACTGAATCATTAGACAATTTTCGATGGATTTGTCAAACTCATTTTGTTGACTGAACATAGCATTAATTTGATTTTTCATTATAGCATCAACATATCTTTGTCAAACCCATTTTTTGGCAGGTTTTTGAGCTTGTTCATCTGGTTGTGATTTTGGCAAATAGATGGTTTTCTTTCTATTGTTCAATTTATTTTTTATTTTTTTAATTTTTTTTGTGATTTTTGCTGCTCTATTTGGTTGCCTGGAAAATTAAGGACAATATATGTGCATAATTTTAAAGAACTTGAATATTGCTAGTCGTGTATAAAACGGTGTTTTAGTTTTGGAAATGAGAAGAAATTGTGTTTTTTTAATTATTGCTTGTACTACTATTTGTTACCAAACTGTTGAGTGGATCTTTATGCGATTTTAACTTGTCTTATCACAAAAATAGTGTTTTTCATTGATTAGGTTATTTATTTGGCGCAATTGGTGTACTTAAAAGCGCTTAATTTATGTAAATATTTTTATAAACTCCAGGAAACGTAAAAATACTAGACCTGGGTTTGATTCACTGGGAATGCTTTTGAGAACGGAAGTGCTTTCATATTGTTAAGTGTTCGGGCTAGGATAAGAAGTGCGTTGATGAAAGGAAAGTCGTTAGTGTTGAATAGATTTTGTAGCATGTTCATCTTATTTAAATTATTAGCATTCCTTGACCAGTTTTATTTTATCTAATTAGTGGTTGTCTCCTAGTTAATTAATATAGCTTGGACATTATTGTTCCAAATTTCTTGATTTTTCTCCAAGGTTGATTCAGTTACAGCCATTATGTACGTACAAGCCTTTTGTTGTAGCGGCTTGGCCAATGTTTAGAAAAACAACTAGGTTAATCTCTTACTACAACCCTAACAAGAGTTACAAACTTTTTCTTTCTTTATGTTGCTTCATATTATTGGTTAAACATTTTGTTTTAAAATATTATTCTTGTTGCTAGCTCTGCAATTTAATGGTGGCTTTAATTTTTTTAAAATGAGGGAAAGTTCTAGGGAAATCCCTTTGATGTTTTGTTGATTTTCAAGCACAATTCTAACCTTAGGTTTTATCAATTGTATGGATCCTTTTCATGAGGTGAAGAGCAAACGAGAAAAGAAAAAAGACGTACGTGGATGCAAAAACTAGGTGAATTTCTGATTTGTATTGCTGGATAGTTGGCTTTCCCTTTAAAGCCTATGCTGGTTATATGTCATTAATGCGTGCTACCATTTTGGTCAGGCAGAGTCTATGTATGCTTGCAGTGCCAAAATGTGTGATCCAATTCTTTATAATATGTGTTTATATAAATAGGTGTTGTTTTATTGACCTTTCCTACCCCTCCTTCTTTGCTGTTTTCCCAAATGTCATAACATTTAATTTAGGATGGCCACATTTCTTATTACAGATAAAGAGCTTGCGTCTTGTTTTATTTTTTTATTTTTTTCGCTTTTAGTGAACAAGAAACTTGTAAAAGCTAATTGAAGTCCTATGAAGCTTTAGATGTATTCTCAGAGTGCTTGTCAGAAGTTTACCTTGTTATCCATTTATGATTTTACCTGTTTTCAGTTTATTATTTCAGAATAAGGATACAACAAAATTCAGGTTTTGCAGTGTTAGTAACACTTTGAGTCGTGGGGGTAGAGGTGGCACTGATCATTATGGACGTGGTGGCTCAACCACATTCAACTAAATATATTCTCTTTTTATAAATTAAATATAATTTCTTTTTACTTAATTAAGTTTTTGCTTTCACTGGGTTAAATGTGAGACTATAGTTGGTTTGGTTATCTTAGTTGGATCTCAAATCCAAGTAAGGTGTTTTGGAGCGTAACCAGCCTTTTAAAACAAAATCATACATTCTTAACCTAAAATCCTACTATTAAATTACTTATTTGCTAAGCCTACATCGCTTGTTGCTTAAACCAAACCTATATAGTTCCCACTGTGAACCACAATCATATTGTCCACTTTTGGTTAGGTCTTCGTGTCTTTAAAACTCTTCGATAGAAATAAAGAATGTGAACTTACTCATATATCTCAAGAATTTTTTCCTACATAGACAATGTGACACAATCCCCCATAAGCCTACGTATATTCATGTGGTGCGCAATGTAACACTTAAGTTTGTACAACACTTGCTCCCATAAAGAGAGTCAAGAGGTGGCTCGTACATCATTTGATTAATTTTATTTTTTATTTTTAATTTATTTTTTTAAAAAATAATATAAAAAAAACCAAAAATAAAAAAAAAAAAACTAAAAGTTTTCCCCAAATGGTGTTTCTCTTATATACGGAGTTCCGTTTTTAAAATAGTTCACATAAAATTTCATTAATCTTTACTCGTATACTTTTTAGCTAACACATTTTTTATTTTTAATAAGTTTTTACTTATTTATGACTATGACAAGTTCTTATATAAAAAATACAAATAGTTACTCAACCTTAACCATTTAATTTTTGTATATAAATAAGAGAAATTTAAAAATTAGTCATTTTTTAAGGTATCATAAGAAATTTAGTCCCATAACTTTTTTTTAGTAGTTTTAGTCCTTCATCATTTAAAGTAATTTTTAATGTCTAATTTACCCCAATTTAAAATCTATCCTTTCTATTTTCTAATTTACCCCATTTAAAATTTGGTCCATAAAATCTGCTCCTTTCTGGTTTCAAATCTTTGGATTTGGGAAGAACTATATTTGGATTTGGGAAGAACTCCTTTCCATTTTTGACTCAATTAACCCCATCGAGAATTTCTTAGTTTTCCTATCAAGGAAATTGTCATTGCTGCCATTTCTCTTTTCATCATCCTCATCATCATCTTCGTCGCCATTACCATCATCCCGAATCGGAGCAATTTCTCTGTTTTAACGGAGATTGTGATTGACCGAATAAAGCTTGAGAGAGCCTAATGTGGAGGAAGGGAGAACACATACCACCCCGACTAATGACCACCGGCCCCCTTCCCCAACGACGCACGCCAAGCCGCCGGCCACCCCACCGGTGCCGACGCCAGTCGCCTTCCGCGCCATCGTCGTCGCCGGCGACCCCGACGCACTCGCCGCCGCCGACCCCGACGCACTCGTCGCCGCGAGTTTATAAATGGTATCAGTTTGTATATATAGAGAACTGTTTATACATTTGTATAAAATAGAGAACTGTTTATATATAGAGAGAACTGTTTATACATTTGTATAAAAATGTGTCAGTTTATACATTTGTATAAAATATATCAGTTTATAAATGGTATCAATTTATACATTTATATAAAATGTACCCGCAGTGTATCAATTTATACATTTGTATAAAATGTATCAATATATATATTTATATATATATATTAGTTTTGTATAAAGTGAATCAGTTTATATATTTATATAAAATGTATCAGTTTTGCGTGAACTGTTCATGTATCAGTTTTGTATAAAATGTATCAGTTCGTTAACAATGTATCAGATCTGTATCAGTTTTGTTTCATTTAAGGGATACACTATCTTTTAAAAAATGTTAAATTAGGAGAGATGTATATATATATAGAGAGAGGGAGAGAGAGAGATATAGAGACAGAGAGAGAAGTTGCTTGATTTATGGGATGCGTAAAAATAGAATATTGGGGACATTTTCGTCAGTTAGTTATTGTATGTGACTAAATCTGTGGAAAAAAAAGTTGTAGGACTAAAATTATGTTATCAGTGGATAATAAAACCCTTACTTAAATTTCTCTTTTTCTTACTATGAGTGGCAACACTCTCTCCCACGGCGGAGGCTGCGATCGGTGATGGCCATAAACGGCGACACTCTCTCTCACGGCGGATGCTGCGATCGGTGATGGCCATAAACGGCGACACTCTCTCTCACGGCGGAGGCTACAATCGGCGACGACCACAACCGTAGATCAGTCTAATTTTAAGGAGAAAAAACATTGCAATATTTTAAGTTCAATTTGTTATTATTACTCTTAGATAAATGAACAAGGGTACGATGGCTTGGTTATAATTTATTTAATTTTATATGTAAAAGTATAAACTTAGAAATTATTATGAGAAAAATAAAAAATTTCTAAAAGCAAATAGGTTAAAAGTTGAGAGTTGGAAAATAAAATTTTTTAACTTTTTGAGCCTTAATTTAAAAATAAAAAAATTAATTTTAAATGGACTTAAAATGGATAGCTAAAAGAGCACTTAATAATTTTGGAAGTATCAAATAATTACTTAATTATTTTTGAAAAATTAAACTGTGTCAACTATCAATTTTCCCTATAAATAATGCAATGCTTTCTCCTCCCGTAAATTCAAAACGTTCCGCCGGAAACTATTTTCCGAAATCGACTCCAGTTCCTTAATCATGAGTCAGCTCTCATTTTCCAAAAAAATCAAAACCAGAACAAAGCACGAAAAAATGGAAAACGAAACGGTTTTCCCACCAATTTCGCAGATCACATAAAGCAACAATCGATTCTCTGATCTCCCATTGATACCCTCATCGCCTTTCGTTTTTGTGTTACCGCGTAAGTTCTTCAAATCTCTGCTAATGTACGTATATTATACTTGTACATTCAAGCCTATATGTATTGATTTCATGCGACATTGTTCATGGTTTTTGCAACGTTTTATACTTTTGGGTTTCGATGAGATTGGGACTCAAGATTGGATCCAGCATCTACATGCATATACAGAATCGATCTTAATCATATTAGATTGATGAGAAAATGGAGGAAAATAATAGACATTAGAATTAAACCTTATTTGGGTTTTTATCATTCAACTTGCTTGTTTTGTTTCACCTATTCTAGTTGTTGAACCGATCTTATTCTGTTAGGTTGATGAGAAAATGTAGGAAAATAATAGACATTAGAATTAAACCTTATTTTGGTTTTTATCATTCAACTTGCTTGTTTTGTCTCACCTATTTTACTTGTAGAATCGATCTTAACCTGTTACGTTGATGAACAAATGTAGGAAAATAATAGACATTAGAATTAACACTTATTTGGGTTTTTGACATTCCACTTGCTTGTTTTGTTTCACCTATTCCACATATGGATTATCTGTGCTCTGCTTTGTTGAAGCAGAGCGTTCTGATTATTGATCTTTTGATGGTAATTGGATAGATAGAAACAACTTAAAGTTATGTTTTGGTTTTCTTTCCTAAAGACAGTATCTGCTCCACATATCTGCTTTACATCACATTTGCCTTTAGGATACAATGAAGCCAGATGTTTTGATCTTCTATTGCAACTGCACTATCTGCTTTACATCAAATTTGCATTTAGAATACAAAGAAGCCAGATGTTTTGATCTTCTATCTGCAACTGCACAAAATGAAGTCCTGCCAAAATACTTACAAAAATTAGAAGTAGAAAAATCAAGAACCTACTATTCTATTTTTGTAGCATAACTTAATAATAGATAGGAAGAAAGTCTCTTTGAATGAAATGAGAAACACTTTTGATCACAAAGTATAAATCAAGTCAATCGAATGCTTGGATTCCAAGCACCTGATCGGATGGGTCATGCCTCTTGATTGCATTCAATCAATCTAGATTCGGATCTGGCACAAACCTTAATGGCGTGAATCGTATCTCACATCGAATAGGTGTAGTAAGTGCACGTCTACAATCGTGATTAGGTGCCATATGATCTGTTTGATCATGTGGTTATTAATTAACAACTGGGATTGTGTCTAGGGTTTTCTGATACATGTACCGCCTGGCGATTACTGGCAGTTTGTTGCCTTGCCAACCTTGCGCGGACTCACCTGCCATGTTTTTCTAATTGTGCACCCATACGCACCACATCACCTGCGTAGACCCGAGAGCAGCGTGTCACTAGAATTTTCTATTATTATTTCAATTGAACAACTTTTGTTTTTTCTGTTGTATTTTTTTCAAAATCCATATTATAATGACAACATGTGGGATGATGTATAGCACGGTTTTAGTCAAGCCACTTAAGTGCTAGTTGATGTATAGTCTATTGCCTCATGTTTAGCTATTTTGTTCTCTTATTTAATATCAAAGTGGTAAATTTCATTTGTTTATTATAGAATGCCTCTTATTGTGAAATCCAATTTGAAAGTGATCAAGTAAAATATTTTGCAAAAGAATACTATCTCTTTCATGTACTTGGTTTTTAGAAATTAGGTATTGATAGGAATTTTAAGTACTTATCTTATTTTGTAGGTAATGGATTGAGTTAGTTGTAACTATTTTATGTACATAAATAAACACTTATTATAAATAAATGAAGGGAGATTGGTTATTTTCATAAGTCATCCATTGTGAAGAATAGGTTATTTTCATAATGGATTGTGCTACCCTTGAACCCAGCCCGATACCTCGCTCCCCCAAGTCTCGCTAAAATCCATTAAAACTATAGCACCTCTAGAATGGGTTGTCACACACTCCCAACAAATCAGGCTCCACACACCTAACAGTAGTAGGTATAAAGTAATGTTGCTAGAAAGCATGGAGTCAGTACATGAAGATTTAAGAGAACACGTATATATAAGTTCTTGGGCACCCTCCACTTGCAAGTCAATTTTCAAGGATAGTTCTACTCTACCCATAGAATTGACATGCTATCTATCCACCTCATTGAATAGCCAACATTTGATTGTGGTAGGTGAAAAATGAAGAATTCTCCATCTGCAGTTGAAACACAAGTGTGAAAGCGTGAATGAAAGTCACAACGACCACTCGAGGAAATTGCTCTCACCAAAAATTATGTCGAAATTTCGTTTTAGATTTTTGTAGACAAATGCCCAATTATCCTTATTTGCAAACTAAGAGGGTATTTATCTCGCATATTTTTCAGCTTTTACCTTGTAGTTTGATAAAAGGTTTGAAAAATCCAAATAGGTGTCCTTATAGATTTTTGATTGTAGCTTCTGGTTCAACACACACAAATTCTACTACTGAAAGCTATAAGTTCACAATTTTAGCAAATATTTATAATTTCTGTTTTAAATCATAATTACATTTTTTTAGCTATAAAAAAGTACATAATTTAAGCTATGCCAAACACCCCCCAAGTCACTAGAACTTCAACTATAAATAGGCATTCAATTTCATAGTATCAATATCAAACCAAATCACTGAAAAAACACAAAGAGGGCAGTGAGCTAAGTTATGTGTGTGTGTGTGTGTGTGTGTGAGAGAGAGAGAGAGAGAGAGAGAGAGATTCCTTGGTGTTTCTCAGGTTTGAGCAAAAAATTGAGTTTCTGCATATTCAATTTTTATTGAAGAGTGAGAATTCCCCACTGTTGAGTGAAAAGATCTTGTATACACATTATTTTATAGTGGAGATTTCTTTTTGTTTTTGTTACATTATATTTTTCCCTCTTCATTTAGAGAGTTTTTCACGTAAATATGTGTCCAGTGCGATTGTGTTTTTTCCCTTTGTCTTGTTCCTTTCTTTATTTGTGTTCTTTAGTTTACACTTTACCCGAACCCCATTTTTCCATTAGGGAATGCATCAGAGATATATTTGTTATGGTTTGCGTCAAACTGGCATAACTAATGACTAATATTATGACCTTTGCCTTGAAGTTCTTTTCTTTTCTTTTTCCTTGCTGCTGGCATTGCTAATTTTGATCGATGGCATTTGTTTAATTCTAAAAAACAGCCAATATATCATCAGTTTGATGTATATTAAAGCACTCATTGTCCAGCTATTAGGTTCATCCTTTTTGCCTTCTTGCACCGGAGGTGCTTTACCAAATCAACTCCTCACTTGTTTTCATAAACCAAGTTAGCATGATAGATGGTTCATCCTTGAACTTCCGCCAACTGCATTCATTTTTTTTCCCTATGGTGTTGTAGTCTTGTTTATTGTCACTTGTCTATCTCAACATCTTTGTCTTTGCCATTAAATCTTACATAGTTTCTTGACTGCCCAAAAGATTACTACTTATCATTTGTATGGCTGGTCTCTTAAAGCTAAAGGTTTCATATATTATCCATTTCCCTTTAAATTGTACAAGTAGAGGTTTATGAAACTTATAAGCACAATTTTTAGTTCAAGCCATGTTTCAAATCTTCATAAATTGTCCTCATTTTATCTTCTGTGGATGACTATATTTGGGTTGATAAAATGGCAACGCTTTCTTTTCATTTGGTTTTTGGATTCACTAAAATGTTCCCGCTTTAGCAGCAATTGACCATCTATCATTTTTTTATTGGTGTCCTATATTTCTTTTCTCTTTTAATGGGCAATCATTCAACTCTCATAGAGCAAGTTCAGTTGGCGCCCCAACTTAACAACTATTGGCGTATTTAATGGGATCTACCACTTTTTGTTTGTATTCTACCCAACATTACGAAGATATGTCATATAGTAATTTGAGTAGAGTATTGCTCTAAGGACACCACCACACAATCAATAGCTTTTACTCGCATTCTTCGAACTTTTGTTGTTGCTTTTCGATACTAGAGTTTCTCAGTGATATGTTCTAAGAGTGAGTCTTGTGCCCTGGGGACAACCTTTTCCAGAGGAAGAAATCTAGAAATGCAGCATAGAGCTGGGTATTTTGCTTCAATTTGTGCAAGATGAGTGAACATAATAAGCGGGAAAGCAGTTCCACCCCAGTAGACCCTCCAGTGAAGCGGAAACGTGGTCGTCCACGCAAGGATGAAAATTTTGTCCAGAAGGAGAGAGCACTGTTGCCTCAAGCTCCCTCATCTGATGTTGTAAGTAATCAACATGCTGAAGTCGATCCAAGTGATAATGATAATGGCATGGTAGGCCAGGTGGTTTCAGGTGTCATTGAAGGTTCTTTTGATGCTGGATATTTTCTTTCGGTTAGGGCTGGCAATACCAACACTCTTCTGCGGGGTGTGGTATTTCAGCCGGGGCTATTCAATCCCATTACAGCAGCAAATGATGTCGCCCCACATGCTAAGATGTACAAAAGACGAGAATTTCCCATCCCAATCTTCAACCCACAAGGCCAGGTTAATGGTTCCATTCCACTTCCTAGCCAATCTGGCTCTGTTAAGGTACGCCTGACTGATACCCTGCAAAAGAATGATCCAGGTGCTTCTTTGGGGGGAAAAGACATGCCACAACAAAATTCTGAGCTTTGGGTTGGGAGCCAATCTAGCCCCCCGCAGTTGAAGGCGGGTGCTCCATTTCCCCATGCTAAGCAATCTGCCTTTGGTGAGGTACATACGACTGATTCCTTGCCAAACAACTTAGGTGCTTCGTTGGAAGCAAAAAATACGCCACAACGGAACTGTGTGTTTGGACTTGAAAATCAATTTGCCCATCAGTTGCGCTCTGCCACACCATTTGCACTTGCTACCCAATCTGCCTCTGCTATGGTACCTCTTACTCGTAATTCTTGCAATGCTTCCTTGGGAGAAAAAAACTTTCCACAGCAAAATTCTGTGTCTGGACTTGAGAAACAATCTTATACTCAGTTACAATCAGGTACCCCATTTCCAATTGCTAGTGGATATGCCTTTAGTGCAGAGAAGAGTTCTGAGCCTTCACTTGGCAATCAACCTATCCCTCACCTGCAGAGTTCTGAGTCTTCACTTGACAATCAATCTATCCCTCGCTTGCAGACAGGGACACCATTAGCCCTTGCTGACCAATCTGCCTCCATTATGGTGCCTCCCCCTGGTAACTTGCCCAAGAATGACTTGGGTGCTTCCCTGGAAGAAAAGAACTCGGCACAACAAAATTCTTTGTTTGAATGTGGGGACCTATCTACTCCTCAGTTGGACAATCACAGAATTACCGAACAGGATGAGATAATGAAGGAACTTGGAGCTTCAACTCTGCAGGAAAGGCCTCAGAATGATGTAGAGGAAACAAAAGATGTGATACTAGCATCAGAACCGACAGGTGATGTTTTTCCCAGCAAGGAAAACATAAATCAGATGCCTCAAGTTCAACATCAGGTTGTGGATTCTGAACTTCAGTCAAGTGAGTCAGCTCAAGATGAGAAAAAGAGCAGATATCTCGATCTTCACAGCCAGGTTGGAGCTAACTCGAGATCCCTGCCCCCTGATAAGCATATTTCCCTAGAAAAATGATACACAAGTTATGTGGTTGGGCATAACCGAAACTTCTGGGAGAGGTGAATTTATCTGAAATGAAATACCAGGAACAAACACTGATGGAGTCTCACAATCTGCACCAATCGACAATGAACCATTACAGACCATGGAAGAAGCCACTCCATCTGAACCTGAGGTTAACAACACCAGGGGGGGTTGTTTTTTTCCAAAAACCAATCAACCATTAACATTCATTCAGGAAAAATCTGCTTGATCTGGACATTAGGTTGCAGCTGGAGGAACTCTTCTCCCTAGAAAAGGTGAAATCCCAAGTCCCATGTTCTTCTGTTCCCACCAATGATGTGGCCTTAGTTCTTGTAGGAGCTATTCCACTACCTAAAGTTCAAAAAAAAAAAAAAGAAAGAAAGAAAAAAAGACAAAAAAGATGATTCTACCAACACAATTTCACGGCTAATGATAGATAAGGACAGAATAAAGACTTCAGAAGAAACAGGTATAAGTGCTTACGACTTCCACTAGGTAAAGAGGATGCAGATTTACTAATTTGGATTACTTTTTGTCAACAGGATGGAACGGCTTTGTAGTGAGCGATTCTGTGTGCTCTTTTAAACATTTGGATTTTCCTTTTGATCTCTCTCTTATTTTCAATCATTCTGTAAGTTCTTGATGTTATCTAGTTCTCCCTCCTCTTTGGCCAAGCTTGGTTGATTCATTTCCAACAGTACATTTTATTTGCTTTTCTTTCCATGTTCCTTGATTGTTTCTGTAATGCAACTATGCAGTTGAAGGAAAACCAATCTTTGAGATGTTTGATTGAGTTTAAAGTTTAAACTAAAAATGGGATAAAGTTAATGCATCATGTACAAAATGTCTCGATGCATAAAGTGAGTGTTTAGATTTTTTTGTTTTTTAAATGTGTGCATTTAGAATCACCAACAAAGTATACATATTGCCAATGCCCATACAAGAGAGGTAATGGTTGTTTTGGCCATCAAATTGGTGTGCCATCCTACTTATGCCCTTTCTTCTTCTTTAACCATTTTTTCATTCTAGTTATTGGCATGGGAAAGGAGGAAGAAAAACAAGAAGAGATACAATAATATTTGTATGACTAATCCCTCTCATCTTTTCTCTTTGATTTTGAGTAGAAGAGTCATTTTCAAGTAGTGTTGGATTAATTACGTATTAATCAATATTTGATTGATTATAGGTTATTAACGAAAAAGATTTTTTTAACCCACTTCGTTTTTTTCTTTTTTGTCCAAGTTACTTCTTAGGAAACTTGATCAACGCTTCACACTAATCACCGTTTGTCACACCTATTTTTTGAATTGGACATGAACATAAAAGAGATGAATTCCAGTGTCTAAATCAATTACGATCAAGTTGAGACACCCAGTGTCAATGTCTAAATCTGTTAGAACTATGCTTTTGACATAAACAATATGGGGCAAATCATTAATTTTTTGGGACCCTCCTTAACTAATGGTTTGGCATCAATAGTAAGCAAACCACAATTGGTCCCTCATTCCAACAGTAAAGCAAACCGCCACTGTCCTCTCAATTCCATATCAAAATTTCACCATTCTGTCTCTTGAAAATGATCCAATTTTAATCTATACGGGTGATCTAAGTAATCAAGAGGTTGAACAGAGCTCTATAAAGGTACTTCTTGGAGGTTTCATCTTCAACTTTTAAAAGATGCAAAAAAAATCCAAATCTAATCGATATGCGTATTTTATGAGTTTTTGCATGTATTTTGTTTATAATGTCTTGTACTCAAAACGACCTTTGGACTGGTTGAAATTCTCTCATAAAAAGAAATCCAATTGTATATTACCTGAATAACTTAAGCCTGTGTTTGGATTAGTTTTTTTTAGTGACTTTTAAATTTTTTGGTTTTTTTTGTAAAAAGTAGATATCAAATTATGTAGAAAAAGTGAGAAAAAAGTGAAAAAAAACTTAATAAGTCAAACTGGTTGAGTTTTTTTTTTAATTTTTAAGCTAAAAAGTCACAAAAATAAGCTAACCCAAACACAGGTTATTCACAAACTTGGCCATACTGTTTTTTATAAGACCATTTGATTTAATGTTTAAAAAAAAAACGCTGGTAAATCACTTAATTATAGCTTATTGGCGGTCTTTCTTAATTGTTATGTCTAATTTATTCATGACGTTTATTGTATCTTGGTGCATTCGGTATAAATCCCGAAAATTCAAAGGAAAAGGGTGCCATTACTTCTTATTTTACAACTTATTTGGATTGGAAAATTTGAAGAAAAAAAGAAATAATAATCTTTTCTACTCAACATTCTCGTAGTACAGTTCGTTTGGATTGAATAATTTGAAAAAAAAAAAGAGAGAAAAAAATGGGAGAAATGAGTATAAATGAAGAGATTTATTATTGCTTAAAACTTTTTCTAAAAATCTATACAAAAATAATGAGATTTACAACAACATGTGTAGTTATTAATAAGAGAAAAGAAAATATATTGTTTTTTTTTCTTAAATTATGAGAGAAAAAGAAAACAAAAAAAATCATTGTTATTTCTAGCTCTTTTCTCTCCATATTACTCAAATCAAATGATTATTTTTTATAAAAAAAAAATTAGTTGATCTTATTTTGTGAAATCAATACTAATTTCTAAAAAAAAAAGAATATATTAATGTTATTAATTTTAAATAAAATAAATTTGATAGAGTAATTATATGTGCTTTCTTTCTCATACATATTCAAATAAAATAAAAAATATATATTAATTCTTTCTCTTAGTTTTTAGAATTTAAATAATCTGTTCTGTTTTTTCTTTTTTCCTTTGAATAATCTTTTCTTTAAATTCTTCCTCAAAACGGACTGTTAAATTGTTAAACCGCACACCGGAAGATCAGTAAATCAGCAACTCCGGCGGGTCGTTCCCCCATCGACCTCCTCTCCGGCGAGCAATCTGCGTTGTGCCCTAGAGATTTCCGGCCTTTCTGCCTGGTTCTTGCTCATCGCCCCTTAGACATTATCGCTCTCTACCACTCAATTGCTAGCTCTCTCTCTCTCTCTCTCTCTCTCTCTCTCTCTCTCTCTCTCTCTCCTGGTATGTTTCTCTCTCGCTCACCTATGCTGTTTCTCTCTCTTCAATGTCTCAGATTTTTTTGTTTTGATTAATTTTTGAGTTTGGTTTCGAACTAGATGGAGAACTCGGGAGGGGTAGCCGCGGGGTTGGAAGGTAGCTAGATTATCGATTATCATGTCCAAAAAGGCCAACGAGATTTTGGTTTCAAAGTTTGCCACTTCTATGCAATTTTCAGGGGACCGAGTTACAGTGAATACAATGAAAAGAAAAGCATCAAAGGATAAAATAATAAACTGGATGGTTTAAACTAGGCTAGAAAGATTTTTTCTAGGACTCTTTATTCAGAGGTGGCATCCCCTTTAGAAAAATAAAAATGGGCATTCGATTGATTATGAGATTATGTTTTCAGTACGATTTGGAGAGATGTGCCGTGTTCATAATGCTTACATTTTGCGTGCATTTTGTTACGCTTATTGTTGAGTTGAACCTATTTTATTTGGATCATTTGTTAACTTCTTCTTTTTTTTGGGATAAGTAAACAGATTAGATTCAAAAGGCATAAAAGAATGCCTCCACCGTATACAAATGCTCCACAAAGGAGGCACATATAAGCATATCAAGCGAAAAAGGTCATTCCAAAGGAAGAGAATCAATAAAATCTAGTGGTGGTGTTTGACATTGGTGAAACTAGTGACTTAAAAATTATACTTTGTAGCAGAAGTTGTGTGTGTTTGATAAAAATTGTAACTTGTAGCTGAAATAAAAGAAAAAATAGTTATAACTTGTAACAGGAAGCTAAAAGCTACTAGCAGTAGCTTTACCAAACACCGCCACTATATCAAAATGTATCAAAAATAGACTGTGGTTGTCCTGAATTTAATTACGGTAAAGGATTCAATGTAACTCTTTTATTACGGTAAGTAGTTGAAACGTTTTCCTAGCTCATGAGCTAGGCCAAAACCCACACCCACTGGAGCATATTTCTCCACACACAGAAAGATAGTGAACAAGCTAGTAGTCACGGGAATAGGATACTGTGTTTAGATGGAAATCAGGATTTTAATGAAGGGAAGAGGGGGTTTATTCAGAGGCACATCATTAGTTAATGTGTGTCCAGATTGCACAAAATTGATTTGTCAAAAAATCCTTTCTCTCCTCTGAAAATCCGAATTACTCTCCCCACTTATCCGATCAGATGTTTTGTGGGGATCACCTTTTTTGTTATGCCCGCCGTTCTATCTTGAAAGGTTCCTACACCTTTAAAAGTAATGATACTTAAACTAGCTGCAGGACCACTATTCTTTCTGATAAGCTCATTTCTATCCCTGGCATTCCAAAATAAAAGAGTAAAATGAAAAAAAAAAAAAAGGAAAAAGAAAAGAGCACATGATTTGCTTAAGCCTGTGTGATAACCACACTTCCTTGCCAATTTATAAAATTATATTATTCGGGGGTTCTGATTATTTTATTGCGTAAACTAATCTATAAAGTTTCCCGGAAATGCTTTCTACAAAACGTGTGCTAAACACGTTTTTAACATAGTTTGAAAAATAGAGTTTCAAATAATACTACTAAATTAATAGACTTTGGTTAAAAGGCCCTAGCCCTTCCCATCTCTCTCTCTCTCTCTCTCTCTCTCTCTCATCGGCTAAAAGACTCACTCTAGCTCGCTAAGAAGTGACGGACACAAAAAGGTCTCTACTCTACTTTGTGAGTTTTCTCTTTCACTTTCCAATTGATTCTTGTTTTTGGTTTCCAGGCTTCCGAAAAATTGCCTCAAACTATATGTAATATGCGTGCCTTAAAACCTTCATTTTCCTCCTTTCGGATATGGAAATTATATGAACCTATCTGCAGCAGCAAAAGACCAATCTAGATGAATTGAGAGAGAGTAAATAAACTCTTCAGTTGTTAAAAGGGTTTAGTTGTTAATTCATTACTCTACTGTTTGAACCAAAAGAGTTTGGACTTCACTTTTTCTTTTCAAAGTCAAAAGAGCAATCCAGCAATTGAAGAATGGATGGATTTCATGCTTAGAAGAGTTAAAGAAAAGAAATGAGTAGTTGAATTTCATGATAGACTTTTGATAGTTAGAATAAATAGTAATTTGAGAGGTGATTTGAATTTTGCTAGACTGTAGAATGAGGTTTTTTTATTGATCATTTTTCAGATGGGAAAGTAAAATTGAATTTTGGTAAAATATTGAGCAAAAAGATTCTAAATAGATACAAATTAGAAGATTTTGGTGGGAATTGTCTAGTAGGGGTACCGGAAATCTAATTGTTTAGGTTCTCCATCAAAGGCCTAAATCATTTAGTCTCTATTTTTGGATCTTTTCTGGCGCAAAATCTAGCTAGCTCCAAAAAACTTCCCATTCTTACTTGTTAATACTAGCAACAGCTTTTTAATTGGTATTAATGTCGCTGGTTGTTAGCATTTTGTATTTCATATAGTTTACTCTTAAACTGTGTCTGTCTCAGGATTTCTCTGAGAAGTTTGCAAGATGGATATAATCTCCCAACTACAAGAACAAGTCAACACAGTCGCGTCGCTTGCCTTCAATACCTTCGGGACATTACAAAGGGATGCCCCACCGGTCCGACTATCTCCCAATTATCCAGAACCTCCTGCTAATCCTACAGAAGATGCTGCTAATGTTGCAGAGCAACCTAAGCTCATGAGTGCTGCTCTCGTAAAGGCCGCAAAGCAGGTGAACTAATTTTTCTGCAAACTGAAAAATTGTATTGTATACTATTGATTAAGAAATTAAGCATTAAAATATCATTGCCTAAGAAGCTTGGACACAAACGTGACATGGAAACGACATGAGTACGAGCATGGGATACGGCGATTTTAAAAAAACAAGAATACACACACTACGGGTATTCAACAAAAAAATAGTTTTATTTATTTTAATTAGCCATAGCTATTAATACAACGTACCCAACCCTTAAAATATAATAAAAATAACACTAATTCAACAATTAAAAAACACCCTTTAGATTCCTAACTTAAATATCATTCCTCTTGCATTAAAGCAACTCACTAATATATTAATGCAAAAATGAAGAGCAATTCACAAACTCACTAACGTTATCAACAAACTACTGGAGTTTAGTTTAGAACTTAACTATGGGCATGCTAATATACAACAAATATTGTCTCTAATGTATTTTGAGATGTGTTTTAACACAAACACACCTGTTCGGGCTATGGCCCTACTATGTCCAGCAAAAAAGTTAATAATTTATATAATAAAATAGCTTATAGTTTTAAAAATGTTATGCGTGTCACTTTTTTAAAATAGTTGAGACTTATTTTGACTCAGATTTTATGGTCAAGGTTGGTTCTCACAAAAATATGTTCTATCTTCTCCATGTATGGTTGAGATATATTTTCACTAAAATTCCATGGTGATGATAGTTCTAAAAAAAGAACTAATTTGGTCCATGGAATTTTTTTTTTAACATATATCTCAAAGACAACTAGTTTCTCAAAAAATGGGTGTTACTCTCCCAAATAGGAGATGAGAGGTTTAAACCTTACCAAGAGCATGGTGTAGCAATGGGGAATTTCTATGATGCCCCAAAGTGGTTTTGGGGCATGGTGCCCCAATGAATTTAGACCATTAGATTAGTTTTAAAGAGGATCTAGGCCATTGATTAAAATAATTAAAAAGAAAAACAAAAACAGTAGGTGGTTTTCCCATAACCAAGGTGGTTTTTGTGTTTTCCCGCAAAAAAAAATAGCTTAGTCAACTTTTACAACTACATATGATCATTCTTATTATTAGATATGAATATTAATACTACTCAATATCATAATTTTTACCACTATGCATGACCAATTTTACAATTTAATATCATAACATTTACTACAACATATAACCATTTTTACTACGGAATATCAACACTTTTACTACAACCCAATTAAATCGTTCATAAATAGTAATAAAACAAAGTTGGAATCGTATTTTTACTATAGGCCCATTTAGTACCTAACGTGTCATAATTATCGTTAAAACAACGACTCATCAAGAGAGAAAGCAAAGAGCAATTAAAACAAAGAGCAATCAAAAAAAGTAAGCACAAGCACAAGTGTATAAGGTGAAGTGTGTTTCACCCACTCAAAGTGACAATTTCTACCACTGAACATGACTATTTCTACCACTAAATGTGACCCTAGGATGAGATGTGGTAAGTGTTTAGTCTTTGGTCAAGTGTGTTTCTACCACTCAAAGTGATAATTTCTACCACTGAACATGACCACTTCTACCACTAGATGTGACCCTTAGATGCCATGTGAAAAGACTTTGGTGTTAAGTCAAGTGTGTTTTTACGACTCAAAGTGACAACTTCTATCACTGAATATGAACATTTCTACCACTAGATGTGACCCTTTGATGAGATGTGGTAAGTGTTTGGTCTTTGGTCAAGTGTGTTTCTACCACTCAAAGTGACAATTTCTACCACTGAACATGACCATTTCTACCATTAGATGTGACCCTTGGATGCCATGTGAAAAGACTTTGGTCTTAGATGAAGTGTGTTTCTACAACTCAAAGTGACAACTTCTACCACTGAACATGACAACTTCTATAACTAGATGTGACCCTTGGATGAGATGTGGTAAGTGTTTGGTCTTAGGTCAAGTGTGTTTCTACCACTCAAATTGACAACTTCTACCACTGAACATGACCATTTCTACCACTAGAAGTGACCCTTGGATGAGAAGTGGTAAGTGTTTGGTCTTAGGTCAAGTGTGTTTCTACCACTCAAAATAACAACTTCTACCACTGAACATGATAATTTCTACCACTAGATGTGACCCTTGGATGAGATGTGGTAAGTGTTTGGTCTTAGGTCAAGTGTGTTTCTACCACTCAAAGTGACAACTTCTACCATAGAACATGACCACTTCTACTACTAGATGTGACCCTTGGATGCCATGTAAAAAGACTTTGGTCTTAGGTTAAGTGTGTTTCTACCACTCAAAGTGACAATTTTTACCACTGAACATGACAACTTCTACCACTAGATGTGACCCTTGGATGAGATGTGGTAAGTGTTTGGT
>JAULJZ010190167.1:0-21088 GCA_032270985.1 Heliamphora pulchella | reverse complement strand
CTCCACCTTCTCCTTCTACTCCTTCAGCTTCCTTGGAACTTTCCTCTACTGAGCCAGTCTCCTCGTCTGCAGATCCTCTGCCCACGGTACGTGTTTCTTTCCCTGCTCGTGATACTTCTATTGCTATTCAGAAATCCTATCGCACTTGCAGGGATCATCCTCTCTATACTATCTCCTACAAGGGCCTCTCAGTCTCCTTACAGACGTGTATCGCCACTCTCGATCATGCCATTATTCCTCACACTGTTTTCGAGGCCTTAGCTGACCATGGCTGGCGGGGTGCTATGTTGGAGGAAATGCATGCTCTTGAATCCAATTCTACCTGGTCCCTCGTTTCTCTTCCTGAAGGCAAGCAGGCAATTGGTTGCAAATGGGTCTTTACGGTCAAGGTCAATCCTGATGGTTTTCTTGCCCGCTTGAAGGCCCGTCTCGTTACCAAGGGGTATACTCAAACATATGGGGTTGACTATTTTGAGACCTTCTCTCCCGTCGCCAAGATGGCATCTGTTCGTCTGTTTATGTCTCTGGCTGCTACTCGCCATTGGCCTCTGTACCAGCTTGACGTGAAAAATGCTTTTCTTCATGGTGATTTGCAAGAGGAGGTTTATATGGAGCAACCTCCCGATTTTGTTGCTCAGGGGGGGTCGCAGCTTGTCTGTCGTCTCCATCGATCTCTTTATGGCTTGAAGCAGTCTCCATATGCGCGGTTTGGTCGCTTTAGTATGGTTATGAGCCAGTTTGGTCTTTTATAGTCCGGCAAAGATCATACGGTGTTCTATGGACGCTCATCTGCTGGTTGTATTCTATTGATTATTTACGTTGATGATATTGTTATCACAGGTGATGATGCAGTGGGTATCTCTGCGTTGAAGCAATTTTTGAAATTTTAGTTCCAAACTAAAGACTTGGGAGAATTGAAATACTTTCTTGGAGTTGAGGTGGCACGAGGTAAGAAGGGTATCTTTATCTCCCAGAGGAAATATGTGCTGGATATTCTTGCTGACGCAGGGCTTTTGCACGCAAAGGAGGTCGAGTCACCTATGGACACGAGTGTTAAACTTCTCCCTGATGAAGGTGAGGTTTTTCCTCATCCCGACAGATATAGGAGAATGGTTGGAAAATTGAATTATATGACAACAATGACAAGACCAGACATAACATTTCCTATGAGTGTGGTGAGCCAATTCATGGCTGCACCTCGGGTTCCACATTGGAATGCCGTAGTTAGAATTCTACGCTATATTCACAGTAATCCCGGTAAGGGGTTGCACTTTAGTGATCACGGTCACTCTATGATGGAAGGGTATTTTGATGCGGACTGGGCAGGATGCCCTATTGATCGGCGGTCTACTTCTGGATTCTCTATATTTATCGGTGGCAATCTTATCTCTTGGAAAAGTAAGAAGCAGGATGTGGTTTCGAGGTCAAGTGCAGAAGCAGAATACCGAGACATGGCCTTGGCCACATTTGAGATTATGTGGCTTCGTCAATTGCTTAGTGAGTTGGGCGATCCCTGCAATGGCCCAACAAAACTTTGGTGTGATAATAAATCTATAGTGTATATTGCCAAGAATCCGGTGTTCCATGAGCGTACTAAACATATTGAGGTGGACTGCCATTTTATTCTGCATTGGCATCAGAATGGTGTGATCGTGTTCGGTACGGTTCGTACTGGAGAGCAGTTGGTAGATATCTTTACTAAGTCTGTTTCAGGTCCTCGGGTTCGATACATATGTAACAAGCTGGACATGTTAGATATTTATGCACCAGCTTGAGGAAGGGTGTTAGCTTTGTTATAATTATTATTATTATTATCTGGTGTGGTTCGGCACACCATATCTTATTACGTGGCTTCGTTATTCTATAAATAAACAGTTGCGTACCCTACTAGGGTTAACGCGTTTTCATTAAGCTTAATACTATGTAATTAACATACACCACATTTATCCAAATCCTTTCGATAAGGATAAATAACCCATCGATTAAAAGGTCAATATGAATAAAATATATGCCCAAGCCAAAAAATGAGTTATGGGTAGTAAGAATACCCTTTGAGGCTTGTAAAAAGAATGAAGGACAATGTGTGCTAGGGATTAAATGGCTAAGGATTCATCGATGGTAAAAGAATATAGAAACTTAGGTGAAAAAACTCGTTGAGGTGTCCTTTTTTAATTTTATTGACGCCTACATTGGCTAATTATTTCTATCATCAAAATCGAAGGAACAGTTATTCGTGGTAAACAGGTGTCGTAACTTACAACCTTCTCAACAGGACACATGTCACAAATCACAATCTCCTCAAAAGGACAGGTGTCATAATTGAAGTCATTTGTGTTTAAACGTTAAAACAGTTACTAGGACGTGGGGACATATTACAACTACCCACTAACAGAGTGGATCTACTATCCAAGTTCGCAAAGAATGGCCCATGACGAAGATGGTTATGAAGGCGGTTATGAGCGGTTACAAACCAGTCTATAAAAAGACAAGTATAGACACAATGAAAGGACTCTTACACATATCGGCAAACCTGCCTATCTTTTTCTTTTATCTTTTGTGTTTTATTTCCTTATAATTTTCTTAGCAAATTTCCTTTCGATAGTTGATAGGAGTAGCTTGTAATTAGTTTGTAATTCCAGTGCTCGATTGTAATCCTCGTCGAAGTAATAAAATTCCTTTTTTACTTTCATTTTCGATCATCATTACTTTCTGGCGAAGTCCTGAAACAAGGCAAAAGGATATTGTACGCAATCACTTGGTATTACGAAGAATTTCCTTTCGAAGGAGAGATTGAATTTGTTTTTGGTAAACAATATTTTGGCACGCCCTGTGGGACTCTCACTAAGTCAGAAAGAAATATAGTTTAGACTCGCAAAGACAAGGCAGTGCAAGAAGATGTAACTCCTACAGAAGTTACCAACGAAACGAATATGATAAATGAAATGGACCAATTGAATGGTCAAAATAGCCAGTCAAAAAGCCTGAAAAGGCTTTCTGTACAAGAGAGACAAAATATTTGAAGTATTCAGTAATCCGAACGTGAAGGAGCAAGAATTCGTGATGGTAATGAAGAAGGTTATTATCGGTGCTGAAGTACTTACGTCTACAAATTTCACGTCAAATGAGGTGGTTAATGTCAGTATGCCTTTGGCAAGAATACACGTGAAAAATCAAGGACCATCGATAGGTCCCAGCTGTGGTCATTCTCAACAACAGGTATGTTATAATCCTACTTATGAACCTAAAGTTTCTCAAGGACATGGGCCATTTTATAATCCCTATTATGAGCCTAAAAATTCCCAAGGATCAGGACCACGAGGTCATAGACCTTCGAATGTTAGCAGACCTTCAATAGGAACCTATTTGGTACAACCTGTTGTAGATCCTGTTTATTCGAATCCACTAGTTGTAGATCCTTTTAGAGTTGATTAGCCTTTTCAACCACAAATTGAACAACCCATGAACGTTAATCCACTAGTGGGTCAACCAATGAATGGCAATCCCGTGATGAGTCAGTAATTCGTAGTCAATAGAGACTAAATTGTGGAGATTGTCCAAGATCTCTAGGACCAACTCTTTGAATGGCTGAGAGACCTATGATTAGAAAACTCTATCCATACTGGGTAGATAATTTGGGTTTTCCTAGGAACTACAAGATTCTTGAGTTCATTCTATTCTCAGGAAAAGAAAATCAATCAACTATAGAACACATAGGTAGATTCACTCTATAATGTGGAGAAGTAAGAAATAATGACTTTCTTAAGATAAAATTATTTTCACATTCTTTAACTAAGGTTGCATTCACATGGTTTATTAATCTACCAGCCAATTCAATCAAGAATTGGCAAGAAATGGAAGATCAATTCCATGCTCAGTTCTTCAGGACAGAACCTGAAGTGACTATGGCAGACTTAGCCAATTTAAAGCAACATTTGATAGAAACTGCTGAACAATTTCTCAGTAAATTTAAAAGGATGAGGAATAGATGTCATGTTATCTTGCCAGAAACTGAATTGGTAAGACTAGCTCAAAATGGTTTGGATTTCGAACTAAGAAAAAAGTTCAAAGGGATGGAATTTAAAAATTTGTTTGAGTTAGCCTCGAGAGCCACTATGTATGAAGGCTTATTAAAAGAGGAAATGCATCGAAAATTAACTTCTCTTGGGACCTATTATCAAGAGGTCGAAGGAGATGTAGAAATAGATGTAGCGCAAGTAGTTGGTAAGACTCCAATTGTATGCAATACTTTGCAAAAAGTTAAAAAGCTACTGAGTTTACCTTCTACATAACTGAGCAAAAAGAACCAGTCTTCGACTTTGCGACTGTATTCATTTGACTTATCTAAGGCAGATGAGCTGTTTGATGAGTTAGTAAAGCAAAGATTCATCACTTTAACGAACGGCCACTCAATCCCACCTGAAAGAAAAAGGAAGGGTAAAGAATATTGTAAATGGCATAATCCTTTTCGACATTCTACTAATAATTACATAATATTTTGAAATGCTATATAGGATTTGATTCAAAAGGGAATGCTACAATATGCTAAAGGAAAAGAGTTCATGGAGATTGATAGTGATCCATTTCCTGATATGCTCAACATAAATATGATATCAGCCGACCTTGGAAAGGTCGTGAGAAAATTACCAAGCGTGATTACTCGTGAAGAGATTACCAAAGTAGACAAAGGAAAGGCAAAGATGCAAGAAACAACAAGTCAGAAGTTCATTTATATCAGATGTCAAAGGGCTGTCCAAGAAGCCGAAATAGAAATAGCTGAGAAGGAAATGAAGACCTGTTTCTCAGAAGCAGTGCTACGGTTTAATACAATGGGTGGAGGAGATTTATAGATTTATGTTGGAGCTAAACTGATCTATGAGGGACCAGATCCAAGAATTTTTTATCCTTATGAAGTTGATATGTACGGGCCAAATGATGGGCCATTTATGTTGAATGGGAGCCCAGTAATCCCATGTTTGCTAGCGAATCAAGGCATGAAGCATCATGGATGATGGACAACTAACTGGCCACATGATAAAACAGCACCGGCTCCCTGGCAAGGATTTCGAAGGGATATGCCTTTCGAAGATCGACAAGGAAGACATTTTCAAGGAGCTCAAAGGAGAATGGTGAGACCTCCTATTGCCCTTGTTGATCAATGGGATAGATTGAGGCATCCTAAATTCCCCTCTCATGAAGGATGGTACGTACCGGCTACTACATCCCAAAAACGCAGACTACAAAAAAAGTTTGCTAATAGAGCTATGCCTGATATACATCCAGATTATCCTAGAAGCCCACATTACCCTCGTCAAAATGCACCGAATATGGTGTGGACAAGGGAAGGATTGAAGTCAGCCAGACAAGAAGGTAGAGGCCAGTTAGATGAACAGACTGGGGGGCAAAAGTCAACAACTTCGAAGGCTGCCTTGGCAAGAGAACTAAAGGAAGTCAAGAGGTTACTCATGCCGGAGGAAGAGTCAAGAAAGGTATCGGATATGGAGGAGGACGTAGTTAAGAATCAAGATAAAGACCAAAGTTCGAATGGATCTGATTCAGGTGATTTTGGAAAGAGGTTAGAGGCAATTCAGTTTGGATCAGTTTTGCCAAACGTAGATTACAATATGATGTTGATTTTGCCAAAAAAGTTCCAGGCAAAATCAAACCAGCCAGCGGGTCTCGATGGAGACGTCGAAGATCATTCAGAAGCGGTAGCTAAGTTAGAGAAAGGTGAGGAGAAGATGCCTTTGTCACATTCATTGGAAGTTCGAAAAGATATAAGAGGAGAATCACAAGAAGTTATGCAAACTTCCGAAATGGCATTGGTAAGGCATTTGAGGCCTTTATACGTAACAGCAGTGGTCAACGGGAAGATGGTTGACAAGGTGCTTATAGACAATGAGCAGTAGTTAATATACTGTCATCGAGGATGTTGAAGGTTTTAGATAAAAGATGTGAGACCCTGTTCCGTTTTAATTTTGAGTTATACATATGTTTGACGCGCGTTTTGGCATTTTTGCTTTAGCATGTTTATATGCATTATGATGCATGATTGAGTTTAAATATGCATGCGGGGTTGGTTCCCGGGGTTGTTAAGAGTTACGGTGCAAATTTTAAAATTTTTTTTTTTAAAAAAGAAGATATTTTAGAGGCTTATAAATATCTGGAGTTAGATATTTTTAAAAGATATTTTCAAAACTTACTCGCTAAGTTTTCTTATTTTTCTCTCTCTTCTCTCTAACATCTTGGGGGCCCGGGGCTTAATTTTTGGCGATCTAATTGTCGATCCTTGTTATTGGCACGGTGGACTACGCATTTATTTGGACAAAATTTTATTCCGACGAAGTTCAGTTTTGCACGTGAATCGAGACGTCGAGTTTTTAACTCACCGAGGTAGGATCCTAGACTCTATTGTCTTAAAGGGATACTACGTGTAATCATATGCGTTTTTATCATCTTGAAATGCATGAAAAGTTAGTTTAAGTTTTGAAAAGTCGGGTTTGGGTTCAAAATCGTTTTCGGTTGGAGGAAACGGGTTTGGTTGAACAAAAAGGTTATTGTCCACAACTATTCATCTCCCGCCATTTTTTACTCCTTTGACAAATGTGTCGACCCTTAATCTTCTCACCTCGATTCGATCTCCTCTCTTTGATCCAAAATGTCTCCAAGAATAATGTGTAAAGGAAGCGATTGCAATGTCGGAGGCATTGAGTTTTAAATCGACCAAGTCTCAACAACTCTACTTCTCTTCAATATGGGGATTTCACTTTTTTTGATTCCATAGAAATGCGCTTTAAAGACTTGTTTTCTAGTCTCGGGTGGGAGAGACTACTGCAAACTCGTGACCCTCATTATCCCACGCTTGTAAAACTTTTTTATGCGCACATTCACATTGCATCTATTCCGAGCACTACCAACACCACTTGGGTGTATGGCACAAAAATCCACCTAACCTCCTCCATTCTTAATGAAATCCTTTGTGTGCCAAATTGTGAAATTTTTATCCTTTGCAATAAGAGATCTATTGACATTGATGGATTTTCTTTTCATGATGCTCTCCGTCAAATTTTTGAAGTTGATGAACTTTAACCCTTCCATAACCCTAGAAGCCAACTCACTCAAGCCGGAGATGAGGATTCTTCATCATATGGTCAACCACATATTTTTACCTCAAATGGAAAAATTTGGAAATGTGTCTTATATGTACATTTTTATTATGCAGTGTATCCTGGAGCAGAAAAACCTAGACCTAGGTTTTCTCTTTATTTCTGATATGCTCCAATCCAATAGCAAATTCAACTCCTCCCTTCCTCACGGAATGTTTTTAACCAAAGTCTTTCGCCATTTTGGCGTTGATTTATCTGCTGAAAAATTGGTTCCTTCCTTCAAACATGATTTGTATGGTGCTTCTACCTTAAAATATATGTAAATCTCCAAGGTTGACGGAGTTTGGATCACTCGACGTGGTACTCCATCAGTTTCTCGCAATCTGTTTGCACCTCGAAATTTCTCTCCCTTTCGAGTAGATTTTGATTCACCTGCTCCACCATCTATTAGGACTCACACACTTGGACCTTCCAATGCTCCTTCATATGCTCCTCCTCTTCCAATTCATTTTGATGTTCCATCTGCTCCTTCTACCTCCTCTGCTACTTCTGTTGTTGATCTGTCTGAGATTGTGTCTTTGATTAAAGGTCTCTCATCTTCCTTGACCTCCTTTCAATCCAAAGTTGATCAAGATATGTTTGACCTTAATAGTTCTATATCTTCCTTATTTGACAAAGTTAGACACCTGAACAAGATCAACTGAGCCCTGCGTCGTGACATTGAGAATGCCACCGATGCTGGGAGAGCCTTGTGCAAAACAATGGATGACATTATTGTCTCCATAATCAATTGTAACAAGGCAATCATTTAGTAAGTTAGAAAAGAATACGACTAAGGTATCATCACAGCGGTTCACACCAACTCCAGAAAGGTTGAAGAGCATCTCAAATGGCCGCAAGACGCTTGGGGAAAATAATTCAAGCCCAAGGAATCTAAGGAAGAAAAAATTGCACGACTGAAGCGTGAAGATGATTTAGCCCTTGCTGCCACATTGGATGCTATGGCTACGGCAGAGAAGAAAGATGAACGAGCCTTCTCCTCAAAGGAAAAAGCCTTAGAAAGACGGCAAAAACAAGAAGAGAAAAAGAAGTTCAAGAATTCATGGACGATCAATGACTTTGACCTTTTTGATGATTTCAAAAGGAGAGAAGGAATGGAAGGAAAGGTAAGGTAAGGGAAGTGGAGAAGAAGTACAGTAAAATATTTACAAACATTTCTATCATTCAGTAGTTTTATGGTTGGTTGAAGGAGAAGCTGTATGCTTAAACATACTTTTCTCTCTTTCTTGTTTGTAATGATGTGTTGTGATGTTTTGAACATACTCTTATGGATGAATGTTTCAATATATGCTTGTGAATGTTAAATTTCTTGCCTTAAGGTGTTGACTTAATTATCAATTGGAGTCAACACAAAATATTCTCATTCAAGAATACTTAAGTGTTTAATCCATTGAGAGATGAGTCATCTCATATGGTTAAAGGTGTCAGCTCATTTGTTCATTTTGTGTCAACATTACCTTTTTAGACATATTAAATATTATCCTTTTAAATTAATTTATTCTTAGCAAATGAATTATGAAAATCATCAAAATCTAAATAAAAAGCCCTTGGATTTTGCTTCATTGATTGCTTTTTGTTTGAACTCTCTTTAACCTCCCATTCTGTATGTGTTACATTTAAAAAGTTTATAACAAGTACCAACATTGGCAAAGTAGAGGCTAACTTCACAGTTGGGCGAAAAGGGTGCCTAATACCTTCCCTTTTCGTATCTTAGTCCATGAACTCTCTTTTTCCTTGTTTACGTTTTTAAAAAGACCCGCAGCCTTCTATTTGTTTTTATTGATTTTTCACAAAAATCAAGTAGCGACTCCATTTTTCTTTAAACATGTTCGGATATCATGGATTTTCTATTTTTTTAAAAAATATTTCTTTAAAAACAATAGATATCTAGTACACCCCTCCAATGTACCCTTATTTTTTCTGGCGACTCTATTAGGGACTGGTTTTTCAAAAAAAAAAATCATAAGAGGGCTTAACTTGAAATGTCAACCGTTCATGTTTTAAACTTTGTATTGGTATTCGTATTCGCATTTGCATATTTGTGTGCTTAGTTCTCAAAACCCTTGCTCCACCTACCCGATACCCTGGTCAGTTTACTGTCTTGGGGTTATGTCAGGGAAGCCAACAAGCTTTCTGGCCGCATGCTCTCATAGATGAGGCAAAAAGAGTTATTGTGTACCGTTTGACCATACCTAGCAGTATTCCTGGCATTGGGAGGTATATTCTTAACTCTATTTAGAAGGTACACTAAGTGCAAACCTACCATCCTTCTCATGTGGATATAGCTTCTTAGGACCCTTCATTTAGGATCAATAAATCTTTTAGGATTATATGATTTTCTTTTTATGGATACTTTTGTTTATGGAGTTTGTACCCCTATTAGGATTAGTTTTCGTATTCCCATTCCGTCATCGAGAGTGAGTTGTTTCGAGTTCAGACCCAGCTAATAAGTACTCCGGTTTACATGAATCCTTCCAGTTAAGAGACCCGAGATAATAACTCCGTGCAGAGAAGAACCTATAGGCACTTAGGCCCGATCTCCTAGTGGAAGACTCAGACGCGTAGATCAGTCGAGGTTACCGATCGAAGACCCAGAACTTACCATGGCAGATAGGATGAGAGCAGTCTTAGAGTTACAGCGGACAGTCGAGGGGGTTAACACTGTTGTGGCCAATCAGGCCAGAATTCAGACACAGTGTCAGGCACAGATCCAAGCTTTACAGACTCGGGTTGTAGACCCAAATGCAATTCTTTCGAATGGCCAAGAGGGCGAAGTAGAGAACAACCTTTGGGATGAAAATGTGGGACCCGAGAGAGCCCAGCAAGCAGCTGCACAGCCTGTGCAGCTGGGAATTCCAGAAATCCTAGCTACGAAAGAGTCGATCTTGTTTGATAAGGTCGACAAACTGGAGATGAATTTGAGGAAAGCCCGAGGGGTTGAAGACTATATGTTCGATGTCGAAAGACTCTGTTTGTTCCCCGATGCTATGCATCCTGAGAAGTTCAAGATGCCCGACATGGAGAAATTTAACAGAACTAGAGATTCGAGGATCCATCTAAGGATGTATGTGGGAACTTTTTTGCCAATGGGGATCAGTAACCAATTGAAAGCTCAGCTTTTCTAGCGGTCTTTGTCTAGAGCCGCCCAAAAGTGGTTTTTGTCTCTAGATGATAGGAAGATGAGAACTAAGGAGGACGTTGCTACTGTGTTTGTCAACCAGTATAACTATAACATCCAGCTTGATGTCACTTGCCGGGAACTCGAGACAACTAGACAGAAGGCCAAGGAGTCCTTCGTTGAGTTTCTGACCCGCTGGAGAGCTAAGGCAGCAAAGATGACAACTGACCCACCGAGAAGGAACTGGTGAGAATGGTGTGTTAAAATTAAATACTAAAAACATAGTTTTTAGTGTACCAACCCTAACAATCTCCCATTTATACTCAAAATCATGTTTCCATACATCTGACCCCTATGTCCTCTACATGACTATCAAAAGTCTTAACCGATAAGCTCTTTGTAAAAGGATCTGTAAGGTTATCTCCTGATGAATCTTGGTCACAGCAACATCGCCTCTCTGTACGATTTCTTGTATCAGGTGATACTTACCCTCAATATGCTTGCCTTTCTTATGGACCCTTGGCTCCTTCGAGTTTGCAACCGCTCCGCTATTGTCACAGTAAAGTGTAATAGCCGACTGAACTAAAGGTACCACCTCTAGATCCAACAGGAAGTTCCTGAGCCAAACGGCCTCCTTGGTTGTTTCAGAAGCTGCCACATACTCGGCCTCCATGGTGGAATCAGCAATGCAGGACTGCTTGATGCTCCTCCAGGTTATTGCTCCACCTTCTAAGGTAAACACATAACCTGAAGTAGACTTACGAGAATCCTTATCAAATTAAAAATCTAAGTCTGTGTACCCCAAAGGTACTAGACTTTCTACCTGGTAAACCAACATATAATCCTTAGTCATTTTCAAGTACTTGATTATATTCTTTACCATAGTCTAATGTTCCTGCCCTGGATTAGACTGATATCTACTGACCATGCTAACGACAAAGCAAATGTTGGGTCTAGTGCAAAGCATAGCATACATAAGGCTTCCTACTGTCGAAGCATAAGAAACTGCCTTTATCTTCTCTATCTCATCAGGTGTCTTAGGACATTGATCCTTGGATAGAGTGATTTCATGCCTGAAAGGGAAAAACCCTTTCTTGGAATCCTACATGCTAAAACGAGCAAAGATATCATCGATATACTTTGTTTGTGATAAGCCCAGCATCCTTTGTTTTCGATTTCGCATAAGCTTGATCTTAAGGAAGTGACTGGCTTCTCCCAAGTCCTTCATATCGAACTGCTTAGATAACCATACTTTAACTGTTGATAATGCCCCTACATTGTTTCTGATGAACAAGACATCGTCTACATAAAGTACTATGAAGATCACCACGCTTCCGTCACGCTTCTTGTATACATAGGACTCATTCGGAGTTTGATCAAAACCATAAGACTTTATAGCTTGATCAAACCGAGTATTCTAAGACCTTGATGCCTGCTTAAGTCCATAAATGGATCTCTTAAACTTGCACAACACGTGCTCCTGGCTCTTTGCAATGAATCCGTCTGGTTATATCATATAGATACACTCGTCAAGACTTCCTTTAAGAAAAGTTGTCTTGACATCTATTTGCCAGATTTCGTAATCGAAATGTACGGCAATGATAAAAGAATCCAGATAGACTTAAGCATGGCTACGAGCAAAAAGGTTTCGTCATAGTCGATCCCTTCTTTCTGAGTTTACACTTCAGCAATAAGTATAGCTTTGAAGGTTTTAACCTTCTCGTCTGCTCCTCTCTTCTTCTTGTAAATTTACTTGCATCCAATGGATTTTATCCCTTCGGGTGGTTCTATAAGTTCCCAGACCTGATTGGAATACATAGATTCCATCTCTGAATTCATAGCCATTTGCCAAAGATCTACATCTTTGTCTTGTAGTGCTTCATTGTTATTATAGGGCTTGGTATCTAGTTATGCTGGGATCTTATCAAACGACTCTCCCAAGAACATATACCGATCAGGTTGATGAACAACCCTCCCACTACGACGAGGCACTACCTGTGTCTGTGTACTAGTAGTAACAGGCTATGCAGAATCTGAACCCTGTTCTTGATTTGCACCTGTCCCGATAATCCTCCCACTACGACGAGGTAATGGAATATCGATGACTTGTGATTCCTCTTCCGTTGTACTGGTATTTCCTCTTAGTTCTTCCAGAATAATTTTGCTATTGGGCCTGTGATCGATAATATAATTCTCTTCCAAGAATCGGGCATTGGTGCTAACAATGACCTTCTGATCCTTACGATTATAAAATAAACCACCATTCATTCTCTTGTGATACCCCACAAAGAAACCACCCTTAATTTAATATCTTTCTCATCATTTTAAGCTAAAAAGAAAGCAAAAAATCACTTTTTGGCACTCTTCCCAAGGTGGTCGGCCACTAAGGGACATTTTTGTCATTTTTGATGTTTTTTTGTTCTTTTCTACTTAATTGTACATAAATACTTGATTTAGGATATCCATATATCAAAATTTAGGGTTTCAAGACTTTTTGCTGTGTTAGGGGCAAAACGGTCATCTTACCCTATTTATGAGAATTGTTTATTTTTAATTCATTATTTCATGATATTTACATCATTTAGAATGTTGGGAGATTCTCTAGGTGCTAAGGTTTTGTTGCCTGAGTTTTGGACCTTGTTGGGGTTTTCAGGCCGAACTTAGGATTTTCAATTCGAGTTAGGGTTCTGAACTTCTTCTGTGTTCTATGGTCTCATGGACTGTCCATCACTAACACTTAGGGTTTGGGCTGTGTCTTTACAGGGGTCGTTATCAACCAGGTTATTACAATTAGGGTCTGTACCGGGTCGTTACAAACTACCCCCCGTTAAACAAATTTTGTCCCCGAAATTTTGCCCCGCACTTCTATGTATGGAAGGTTGAGGATGATATACTCTCATTGTGCCTTCTCGTTCTCTAAAATTGTGTTTTATTTACTTGAGTCGTTCTTTATTGCGGGTGTGGATAAGGTCGAGCCCATATGTTCAGCACTTAGAGTAAAGGTTGTTTTATTCTACTAACTTCTTAAACTGATTACTACCTAATCTTCAAGGATCATATCACATAACTGGTTAGCCCCAAAAAGTTCATATCTCTGTCACGTTAGTTAGCCTCTTCCCATTAACTGTTGCTTTACTTCTGTTAGGTCCACTTGAATTTCTTCTCCAGATATAATATGACCTAAAAACATCACTCGGTCTAACTAAAACTCACACTTACCAAGGTTTACATACAACTTGTGCTTTCTCAGGATCTACAAAGAATCTTCAAATGTTTCCTGTGTTTCTCTTCACTCCGAGAATATAACCGAATATCGTTTATCAACACAATTACAAATTGGTCTAGAAAGCTTTTGAACACTCGATCCATCAGGTCCATAAACACAGTAGGTACATTCGTTAACTCGAAAGGAAACATCACAAATTCATGACGCTCATAACGAGTCCTAAAGGCAATCCTTGATATATCTGACTCATGCACTTTCAATTTGTGGTATCATGACCCCAGTCTATCATTGAGAATACGTTGGCTTCGAACCACAACTTTCATCGACTACGACTTTCATAATCGATCATATGTCTCCAAACTAGCCCACTACCGAAACTAATTTAAAACATTCTCTACTTTTGTCTAGAAAGACTGTCACTTAATCGAAAACTAGCTCATTGCCACATTCAAACGTGCGCCGGAGACTACTTCCCAATCGACTAACAACTACTCACTCAAAATCACATCACCACTTTGTGTTGAACCACTCTAGCCTTACGATCATCAAGACTAATACCGCCACTTGAACCTAATGAGTCACTAGGGCTAAACATATCACACAGACTAAACGCTTCCCATGTATATGCTTACCCATATGAATCTAATCAAAACCTCGTCACATATTTCCTTCACGTACGTACCATCTACCTTACAATTCTTTAACTGAACAGTATTAACTCTTGATTATCACTCAATCCCTTTACACATTTTTTGCCACACAATTGAGCCAAGAACCATTTTCGCACTTTAATTATTTATTCTTACCCACATTTTTCCAAGACACTCGATTCACTTAAGGCCAATTACAAAAACCATACCCATGAGTTTGTATAGTTTTACTTACGTTTCCACTCTTTTCATCCAAACACTTGTTCCTCCTACATACTCACATTGATTTGCTAGCAATTCCACCAAAAATAACAAAATTATATCATCCTTCAACTTCTCGTACTTAGAGTTCACACGCTCCCTCAAGAAAATTCTTTCTCTATACCAGCAATATCTACTCACCAATCTAAACAAATTTGCTCTAACGGGTCACATTACAAAAGGTTTTCGAAAGCTACTTCTTTGCGACTCACGTCAATACCACAACGAAAACCAAATACCACTCCATAAGAGTTACACAGTCTAGGCGCCAAATGAATACAAACCGATACTTTAAGAACCTACCATGTGAATAACTTGGTCTGTCGAAAATACGCACTTCACCCCTCAAATAATCTTTAGCGTCAATGGGACTCACTATTTTCACAAACTCCTCGGCACCCAAATTCTTGAATTGTTTGACTAAAGAGTTACTGGTTTTTGAGGTAGTCTTGATAATCCTGATGTCGAAGTCTGTAATCAAATGCTTTCATTTTTTCTCTAGTCTTTTCAAAGGTTGTTCCATTCCTCTTGGTCTCTACCGTTTGTTCTTGACGTGTTAGAACGTTGGGTTTGAATGTCTCTTCCAATAACTGGATCGTTTTCTCAGGCGGTTGGTCATTCTAGGATAAAACGAACATGATAAAAGATATGGTTTTGGTAATTACCTAGTCATGTGATCCATTGTGACTTAGTAGTTAATTCTTCATCAGGTTCTAAAAGTTCATTGTTGTGATCAAGATTCTTTGTTCTTTGATAGTGATGGCAAAAATTCGGACTCTAACACTTTGGTGGGAAGGCCGGAGTGAATATTGATGCATATAGACGTACCTCCTTTACTAGCATACTAAGGTTACATTGAGTTCAAGGTTATTTCTCGTTTTTCGCTTCCTTACTATCGGTATGAATCTTGTGCTTCCTGATTTATCGAAATAGGTGGTTCAACTATGAACTAGTCTTAGGGAAGTTTGAATTTGCCATATGGTGGTGTTGTGAATCACTTGGTGTGAAGCTGTCGTTTCTAACTTTAGATTGCTGATGGCTTAGTTTTATTTGTTGGGACCTTTGAAAAGATAATTTGTTGAATAAGCCCTTACTTAACCATTCTTGCAAACGAGAGTCTTGATCTTCAAAACTTTGTTAAACGCGGACGTTGACAGATATTCTAAGCCGTGACATCAAGAAGAAATCTACTTCACGCTTGAAAAGGTGCTAAGAGATTTTCATGCATTGTCTCAATTTCCCGTGAAAGCGCTAAGGCCTAATAACGTAATATCTTGACGATCATTATTACTCATAGATTTATGGGCCAAGATTTTAAAGGTCGATAGTCAAACACATGTGTGGGGTTAGAGCGTCTTAGGGTGGAACCCAAGCGGTTCAAAGTTAGGTTGGGTGAGGTTAAATGGTCATGGTTAAGGCAATTACTGTTGACACAAATTGAGTGGTCATTTGGGATTCAAATGTAGGAGAAACAAGAGGAGGATAATGAACAATACTTTAAACAAGTGTCCCCAGAACTAATCCAGTACAATTAGATTATGATAAAAGAGATGTTTGAGTAAAGGGGGCAGCTAAACTAGATATTTGCCATGAAGTTACGTATGCCTATTGTACTTCAATTCAAGCATCCAAGTCTACTACCCTGGTAGAGATTTCAAGAGTGTACGAAGAATTTACAAAATCACTGCAACAGATTGTGGTTTCAGGATCGAGAGAAATGAGCGATGGCAGAAAATTTTATCAATGTCGAATGTTTGGAACGGGTACTTAACAAAGAATTGATATCGAGTTCTACAAGAGAAGAGTTAGTTCAAGGATGATGACTCGAATCGCAGGAGAATCAAATGTGAATATCGGTCATTATCGAGGCATGAAAACTTAAAGACAATGGTACTTTCTAGGATTGAATTTCTAATAGGGTTATTAACAAGACTTGGGTGCATAAGAGTTACCGACGAACGACACTTGATGGTACCATTGAGGACTGGTGATATAAGAAGGAAGGACATACAAAATAACTTCAAAAAGTTGACACCAGGGCTTGGGGTAAATGAGAAAAGGACTTATAATGATGAAGTCGCGGGATTCTAACGGTGCCTCTCGAGGTGATATCTAAAACTTCTCTTAGTGCTTACTCCTGTCTACCCCCTTAAAATAGGATAACTCGTTGCATGAATCTCTGATCTTCGATCTCGATGGTCTTACCCATCCTTCGCATGTAGATTTTCTGCTGTTTCTGATCCCGGTAACGTCCTAACACGACTCGCTATAAGACTCAGGCGTAGAAGATTTTAGTTCTTCTAATGTATAGATGATAATTATTATTAATACAACGCATCCTATAGAGCTCCAACACGACATAATGTATGGTTTCCCATAACCCAAGGTCTGAAGGTTCACTAAACCTAAGCTCTGATACCAACTGTGATGCCCCGTCCTCCGGGCACGTCAGAACATACATAAATATAAATAAAAGGATATTCTTACCATTCATTCATATTTACATACGTTAGTTATTACATCATAACCCAAGTTCTGAACCGTTCAAAAGTACTTAACTATTACAGTTTCACCAAGAAATTTTAAAAATTATGCTAAGCACGAGAGAACTGAATATAAGAACAAATGCTGAGGTCTCGACTCCTCAAAATGCATCAGCGAAATCCACGTGCTCTTAGAACTCACCCAGTTCTTCAAACTCTTCTTCTCCCTCTGGGATGACTTCCTCTAAGAACTCCTCCTCACCTGTGGCACGAATGCAATGAGCTAAGGCCTAGAAGCAAAACACTCTAACCTTCTAACTAATCTCACGGCACAAAATATTCTACAACGCATATCATATAACAACCAGTATGATTTAAAGTCAACGAGAGAGATAAATTCAATAGTTACAGCATGGTAAGCATATATATGAATAAGTGTACAGGTATGTGATGCAATGGATGTGATGCAAGTGTTCAACTCAACATTCATTAGAAATAAAAACAGGAGTTCCACTTTGGGACTTATTGGTATTGCCTGCAGGGGCTTATCATCATTACCGCCACAGGAACTTCTTGTCATTGCCGTGATGGGACTTATTACTATTGCCGCCTCAGGGACTTATTTGCCGCCTTATGGTCTTATTGTCATTGCCGTGATAGGACTTATTATCATTGCCGTCTCAGGGACTTATTGTCATTACCGTGATGTGCTATGTTGTTATGTTACCCATATTAAGACCAGGATGCTCGCTTGGTATCAAACCAAAGTTTAAGTTATCAAAACCAGAAAGCTGGCGACGAATTCATGGTGCCCAACAATATCCGTAAACCATTACAAACACCGGGGACACACCAAGGGTGTATAAACTAAATTTGTAACACCGGGGACACACCCAGGGTGTACAAGACACACCCAAGGTGTACAAGAGAAATTCATCCCAAAACATTTTCGAAAATGGCAACCAGGGACGCCCTAGACTTAGAATCAAGAACGATAATCTCAATACTGCCCATCCCAACAACGGTTTGCACAGATGGACTCCAATATGCCAGGATACAAGTGATAATGCTCATAATGTGTACCATCGATCTCAAGTGCAACAATTTATAGCATGGCAAGGATCATGGTACAATTCGCAAAGCATAAGGTACAAGTATGTGAAGCACACGCTACAATTCTCAAGATATGATTCAACATGATTGCATGAATTCTAAATCATCATACATTCACTAAGAAACACAAATCAACTAATTCAAACCAATAATCATATAGAACTCGGGTCTCACAACAAGGTACTCACACATACTCTTAGCAACTTTTAAGGCAAAAAATCAAGTATTAAATTAAAAGGGCCAACAAGGTTTTGGGGTATCTAGACTTGAAATCAAGTTATGATTTTTAAACACTGTTTAGATAAAAATATTTTCTACAACTCTCATATTTTACACCAAGGCCAAAACCTAATGCAAAAGGGTGAACAAAACATCCTAACTAAAAATGGTTCAACAATTTTCTCAAGATTTTTCCAAAAACATGCTTCGGTTGGTCTCGGTTTTGGGGTAACATATCAAGTCCAATTGAGCCAATTTTTTCGTATGTTCTAGTTCACCAAGTCCTCTACAAGTTTCATGTTTAGAGCTAAGGGTAGTTGTTTGGAACAAGTTAGACGTTATGGCCATTTTAGAAAATAGGTTCTGTCAGCCGCCAAAACTCAGCAGAGCCAGTTTTGGACAGAGGGTTTGAAACCACTTTGGGGTATCATCCTGAGGCTTTAAGGTCTGATTTTTAGGCATAAAGTACTTCAATATTCTATCTACAATGTTCATGTAGACCGCTTGTGGAATAGGTCATTAACAATAGGGGTTTTGGGCAACACAAAAATATGTGACAGAAGTGTCCCTTGAGGGCTGAAAGTCAACAGAGATTTTCAAGGTGTTTTTGACCTTTCAAAACTCAATATTGTATGCTCATTCTTGGTGGGTTGATGGATATACATGACATCTACAACTTTCCATTTTTCACCAAAGTTCGGATCTCACTTTAAACTATGGTTTCGAAGTCAGTAGTGCTGACTGGTCGGAAAACGACACACTTTGATAAAATTACAATATCGCGAGTTCTACTTATGAAAATGAGTTGAAACCAACTTTTGATGACAGGTAACAAAAAAATATAAATATGGACTTAAAGAACATGCTTAGATCAATTTTGTACATTGAGTTATGGCGTTCCAAAGTTCAGGCCAGAAACATGTGTTCTCCAAATTCAAGTCTCTTAGGGTCCAAGTCCTCTATTTATGTCATGTCAAGTTTTTGTTCCATTTCTTTGCATGCTTGTGTTTTAGACTTTAATATGAACACTTCAGAACACTTAGAAGTCATCAAACTCAAAGATAACAACATACAATAACATCTCATATCACCCATAAACATAACAGCCCCTAATTTTTAACTACGACGCCTTTTCGGTTCGATTTCGGTTCTCGATTCTTAGAGTGTTTAAAGAGATGTGTTGGGAGATATTTTGAGAGATATTAGACACAAGATTTAGAAGTTTTACTTACTTATTTGAGAGCTCAAAGGAGGGTGGAGGATGGATTTGGACTTAGCTTTCGAAAACCTCCTTGATTCCTTCATTTTTCTTCATTTTTCTCCCTCAAACTCACCATAACACTCAAGAGAAAAGAGTCTGGTTTCTCTCCCTCACTAGCACGAAAATATAAAGGGAAGAAGTGGGTGTTTGGCTTGGTTTATATAGGCAAAGGCTAGGGGACACAAAGGGGACATAAAGTACGATGGAAAGACTTTTTTCTTCATTTTAATTAATGAGATATGAATTGATTTGAATGGGTTCATCTTTTGAGGGCTAAAATTCAGACATGTGGGAGATAAATATTGATAGGGGGCTATTTGGGTGATAACAACCTGACCCCACATCAATCAAGGGGTTTTGTATTGGTTTGCGTGCTCTTTTGTGCAAGAAAATGCATTAAAAGTTAATTTAATGTATCTTTTTGGTGTCTTTTCCTATTAAGACCTATTATTTTAGTATGTTTATGATAAATATAGTATTTTCATGTATTATCATAGTTTCCATAGAAATTGATTAAATTAATGTAGTCTTTTAAGTCAAATTAAGCTATTTTGGCAATATATGACTTTTTGACTTAATTTGTTGTGTATGAACATCAATAATGATTTGTTTGCTTTTGTTGACCTATAACACTATATCCTTATGTATATTACTTGTTCAACAAGTATTGGATCATCATAATACTTAATTTAATATCTTTCTCATCATTTTAAGCTAAAAAGAAAGAAAAAAAATCACTTTTTAGCACTCTTCCCAAGGTGGTCGGCCACTAAGGGGCATTTTTGTCAATTTTGATGTTATTTTATCCTCTACTACTTAATTATAGATAAATCCTTGATTTAGGGTATCCATGTATCAAAATTTAGATTTTTAAGAATTTTTGCTGTGTTAGGGGCAAAACGGTCATCCTACCCTATTTATGAGGATTTTTGATTTCTAATTCATTATTTCATGATATTTACTTTATTTAGAATGTGAAAAGACTCTTCGGCTGCTAAGGTTTTGCTGCTTGAGTTTTGGACCTTGTCAGTTTCTAGGCCGAATTTAGGGTTTTCGATTCGAGTTTGGGTTCTGAACTTCTTCTGTGCTCTATGGTCTCGTGGACTATTTGTCACTAACACTTAGGGTTTGGGCTGGGTCTTTACATGGGTCGTTATTAGCCAGGTTGTTACAACTAGGGTCTGTACCGGGTCGTTACAAAGTGGGTCAAAGCTGCTTCCTATTCTGTCTTGAAGGCCTACTAAGTAGCCAGGTTCATCAAGAAAAATCTCATATGTCGATACTGAGTCCTACATGAGATAATTTTTGACAATGGTTCTCACTTTCAAGAAGAAGTTTTAGACCTTTTGGAAGAGTATCGAATTGTCAATCATAAGTCTTCTCCATATAGACCACAAACCAATGGATCCGTGGAAGCTGCTAACAAGAATGTGAAGAAGATTCTACAAAAGACGATAGAGGGAAGTAAAGATTGGTCGAAAAAGCTTCCATTTGTTGGAGAGTGAGCCACGCAGCGGAAAAAAGATTTATGAATCGACGTCGTGACCGTAAAAAACGACGTATGCGATTTTCATGAAAAACGAAAACTATATAG
>JAULJZ010190157.1:0-21089 GCA_032270985.1 Heliamphora pulchella | reverse complement strand
CCACCCCCCCGCCTTGCCGGTTGCCCTTCGCCCCTCCCCTTGAAGACTTCACACACTTTCTAAGTGTATTGTCACTTCAACCTCCAAACCATACCCATGCATTGGGTCATTTGTCACCTTGCATCATCACAACCACTACCCATTTTTTGCTACAAAAGACCCTCCTCCCTGGACGAGCAACCCCCTTCCCTTACTCGCAAATTCTGATTTTATGTCTAGTGTTGAGTGAGTAAGAGCAAGAAGAGAAGGAAGAAGAAGAGAAAAAGAAGGAAAGATTTAGCAACAAAGCTTGAATCTTTAACCTTCATCCAGCAAAATCAAATTCAAAGGTAAGAAATTCTCTTAAACCTCTCATACACAATCAAATGGTGTCTCTCTCCCTCCATTCTTGAAAATTTAAAATCAAATTAAAAAGAAAAAAAAATAAGTTAAATAAGCTAGAAGTGAGGTTTGAAGTTGGTTTTTAGTGTTCTTAGTGTTTAATGCTTTGCATGCATGTAATTTATTTTAATTTTTGCGTTCTTCATTTAATATTCTAGAATTTATATATTTTAAAATAAAAATGATCCATACAAAGAAAATTAGAGATTTAAGCATAAATTAGGTCCTTTAATTTTCATTGCTTGCTAGACCCTATTTTGAAAAAATCATAACTTATTTTAGAAAAATCTACTAAGGTCAAATTTTAAGTCTAGAGATAGATTTTTGAGTTATATTTTATACAAAATTGATTTGAACTCTTTTGCATGCACAAACTCGAGTTATGAATTTTTTACCAAAATATATCAAATGTGGACCAGCTTCTGTTGCAGAGGCTAAAATTCCATTTTAAAACGTGATCCAAGCTTTAGTCCCTTCATAAAAATTATAGATAACATTTTTATCTATTTATCCACCAAGAATAAGCTCTTGTTGCTAAGTTTTGTTGGGTCAAAATCCCTCTATATGTTGCTTATTCTAAAGAGTGCTCTAAGTTCAAATCTGCATAACCTTTTTTGTATGAAATAAAATTTCTATTTTTGTATTCCAAGTGAAAAAGTGTTTCATATGAAATGTTGTAAAAATAAAAATTTAGCCTCTTTCCAAAAATCTTTTAGAAATGAGTTGATTTGAACCTCCAAACGTATTTTATATTATTTATTGTTACAACAAAATTTGGGACTAACCCTCTGTTTTGACACTCTTTTTTGGGAGGCTCAAAACTCAAGTTTTTTCTAAAGAAGTAGACTAAGTGTTTTTCATCAAACATTTAGAAGACATCAAAATCTATAACATATCCAAAATTTACCATTTTTGGGGTTCGTATAGTCTCTCAAAAGTATTTTATAAAAGACAGTATACTCTTAGGATTTTAAGTTATAATAGAGGACTAATTTGGGTTAAGCACTTTGTAGGGTTTAAATTACTTAAAATTCTTAGAAATTTTTAAAAGTGTTCTTCATTAGAGTTTTAACTAATATATTAATGCACCACATACCCAAAAATTAGCCAAACGTAAATTAATTTACCGTTCCAAAAATATTTTATAAAATTGGTCCAAAATAAACTTATTTTAGCTTAAGTGTCAAAAATAGCCTTCTAATTATGTGAATGTCTGCTAAGTGTGATGTGGTTTGTGAGCCTAAAATATTTTAAGTATTTTTAATTAGTATGTGACATTCTCTAAAATAATTATGTAACTTAGTTTCCACGAAATTCTTGTATTCATGATTTTACTCCAAAATATGCTAAGTGTAATTTATTTAATTATTATTTTTCTATAACTTGACATAATACTAGCACCATGCGTATTAGTATATCCATGCATAGGATGTGACATGCATTTATAATCCATATATAGGTTGGGATAAGCGAGAATCACTTAAATTATAACGGTAGATGAAATGAACCCTAGGACGGTATTGTTCTGGGCCGTATCCCGTGGTTATGCTAATGAAATTATTTTGGAATTTTGTACCCCCGACTTATATGCCATGATGGTATATTTTTCGGTTGGATGCCATGATATGAAATTTTGAGGTGATACCTCATGGTAAAGGTGGTTCGAGTGGCGAAATAATTAGTGTTAAAATATACATTGATCATGCACTAGACCTTAGATTCGAGGTCTTAACCGTGATGATTTTTCATACTTTGCCATCAGTAATGACCTTGTTGAATACTTAGTTCGACTACGTAGTTATTCTATGGTTGAAGAAACGCTTAAAATCGGTCAGTATACTTGGTATGTGACGATTGGGTTAGGGTTAGGATAGTATATCTAGGTTGGGTTACCTAGAATGATTTAGGGTTTTAATAAACTTTAGTAATTAATTGGGAAATATCATTAGTGTCATTCCACTTGTTAATTTCATTAATTCACTATCATCAGTTATGTGATGCATATTAAATGATTTTGTTTGTGGAGTTGGATCATATTTTGAATTGTACTGGTTAGATTTTTTAAAGTTTTTCTTGCTGGGATTTGACTCATGGCATTTTATGTTAGGCTTTAGAGAACCAAAAGATCATCAGACGACCAGGTTTTGGGACAAGAGAAGCCGTGGCTCCAGTAAGTCGATGACTCACCTACTTTTAGTTCTTGTCAGTTCTTTTCCTTTTTATTTTGAGACGCGTACTACCAAGCTTCTAATGTATTTTTATTATCTATATCTGATCTGAGTTTGTAATATTTATATTCTTTACTTATTTGCGGTAGAATGGATATTTATCGTATGTTTATTTCACCATAATTATTAGTGTCGCTCTTAGATGTTTTTGGAAATTCGGGACGTCACAACTCGCAAAATATAGTGGTGTCAAGAACAACTCTATTAATTGTCCCAATATCTAGCTTAAAAATTGTCAACTCAAAATAAAAACCAGAATATTTTCTACAATTTTAGTATATTGTAAGTAGTATATTTTGATGTTGGTTTTCCAAATGCTTCAAAATTACTTATATATTAAACTAAGTCTCGAGGTTTATATAAAACCATTAATTTTGAATTATGACAATTTAAAGCCATAAAATACCATCTTTAATCTTGTAACCGAAATTACTAAATTTCATGTCCTTTATTTATTCAATCATTCAAACCATTTAATAGAAAAACATTAACATGCAATCATGTCCCCTCCTTTTGAAACGTTTTCTCCAACGAAAAAATAATATTTATAATTAAAATATTATTTCAAATTTTATATTTTGAAATAATAGTAGTATAAATTTTGTAAAAACTCAGGCAATACGAATGGAAGGAAAACTGTTAAATTTATCATTGTAAAACAAGTCATCTTCCTCATATAAAACAAGTAAACAAATTTAGGAATAGACTATTTCGAGTTATTAACAGCATTATTTTCTTTTTTTTCCATACAAATAAGTATCAGTTTTTGGTAATCCAGTTGACTGTTTATACTTGTAAATTGTTTATGTTTGGTAACTAAATATAAAAATGTAATTCACGATAACTTTTAAATATTATCCAATCATTATTGGATCTTTATTCATTCGCTATATTTCAGGATTTAATCAATTATCTAATAAGAGTATTTTAGTAAGATATTATTTGTATAAGATTAGAATTAGTAAAAATTTTAAACCGGGACTAACCCCTAAATATCAACTAATATTTGAACCTCTGTTAAATTTTTTCATTTTTTAATTACTGTTTTCAGTATTTTTTAAAATGTTAAATAAAAAAACAAAAATTGAAGACGATACCAAACAGATAAACAGATAAATTTATCTGTGTTCTTTACACGTGTTTTCAACAAAAGATAGATAAATTTATGTATTTTTCATACATGTTTTAAAAATGTAAAAATAAATATATCTGTTTTAGGGTATTTTTGTTCTAAAAAAATCTTGCACTTTAATATTTTTATGAGGATGAACCTTACTCGTTAAAAATTTTTATGCTAAATGAAAAATAATAAACGGCCTATAAATTACACTGTTTACCAATTTTTCGATTTTTTTAATAAATTTTTTTAACTTTAACTTATACGGGTATACTATTTATATTACTCTAAGGCGATCAAGAAATAAAATATTTGAACTAATTAAAGAAATAAAACAAATCTAAATAAGTGGAAAAAAGTAGAAAAACTTTTAAATTCGTCTTAACAAGCACAAAAAAGACAAAGGGGTTGAATTTAAGTTTCATTGATTGTGCTTTTAAGATGAGATTGAAATTAAATAAGCCCAAATATAAATAGAAATTTGTTTTCTTTATATTGAGAAAGAGTCATTAAGTCTAAATATATTTATGACCGATAATAGATTGAATAAAATAGTACATTGGCAAAAATAAAATAGCTCTAAAAAAGAGCAAAAAATCTTTACAGAAGAAAAAAGAGTAACCTTCAGAAATAAATAACATCAAATTTTCACGCAAAAGAACTCAAACTTTTACGAAAGGTGGAGTCAACATTGTATAAAACAAAAATTTTAAAAAAAAAATTATCATATGTTGCTGTTTCGCAACATTACATAGAAATTTGTTAGGCGTAATCATTATATCCTTGCCTTAAATAGAACTTAATGAGGTTCTTAATATCGTACTTTATAATTGGATTTCTTTATTAATTTTTGTTCATATTAGCAATAATTCCATTTATAATGAACCTTGCTAATTTATATTATTTTTCCATACTAACAGCATTTATATTTCTAATTTTTCAAACAATCTAATGCATTTGATATGTGAATTAATAAGTTTCACTTAGTTAATTAAACATTTATCCCACATTAACTGCATTTATTTTTCTAATTTTCAAACTCAATCTAATGCATTTGGTATGTGCATTAGCTTGTTTCATTAAATTAGTTGATTAAATATTTTTCCCATATTAACTGCATTTATTTTCCTAATTTTTTTCAAACTCAATCTAATGCATTTGGTATGTTCATTAGTTAGTTTGGTTTAGTTAATCAATGAAACTGCGTTCAAACTAAAACTTTAATAATGGTTCACGAGATCTCCGTTTTCTTAGAGTATTATATCGCATTATTTATTTGATATTCTTATTTAATAATATAGAAAAAAACATTACAAGTAAAATAATGTAAGCTTGTCTTTATTGGGTTGGTAGAAGATAAGAGTAACTAACGCAATATGCATTGCATATTTTTATTTGTCAATAACACCACGCCATTGCCTACATGTTATTTCGGGAGTACTACATAATAATTTGCCTTTTCTTAATAGTATTTGTCCTATCTTATTCTTTATGGCTATGTTTGTTTTAATGGATTAAGAAAGATTAGATTGGGCTAAAAAATATGTAGAATTCACATTTTAGAATTATTAATTTCCCATAATGGGACTAATATTCCGGTATTCATTAAATTATTTATCCCATTCCTCACCCTAAGATCATTTGTTTCATTTTTAAATTATTTTCTCTTCTTATCTAACGGTCAAAAATGATTCTTTAACTCTTATCTCATATTTTAAATCACCTTAACCAAATATGATGTAAATTAATAATACTATGGCATACATAATCTCATTTACTATCTTGTGGTATTTAAAAAGAATATGTGGAATCTATGTATTACTTACTATTTTTATTTTATTGAATTCTTAATTCTATCCAACATTTCGAACATAGTCAGTATTTCCGATCATTCGATTAGATTTTAAATTAGTTTTTTAAATTTTAAAATATTAAATGGTGTAAGAAAGGTAACGAAGATAAAATATGAGCTTGTTTTATAGCAATAGCAATTAATCGCTGTTATTTCAAGGTCAATCTATTTACTCGTCTATATAAAACAAATACTTTTTTTAATACTTTTTTTTTTGAATTAATTTTCTCTCTCCAATATCGAAAAGAAATTGGACTGTCCTATTAGTCTCCTTATAGGTTTAAGCTGAATTTACTTTAATGATTCAAATCGTATATTTTATTAGTTTTAGTATAAAAGTTATTGATGTAAAAATATTATTAAGGCCTTGAAAAATCATATTTGATTCAAATGTCTATTATGGAAAATTTATTTATCGGTTGATATTTAGGTTATACGCTTTTGATATTTAGGTTATATGCTGGTAAAAAAAATTGGAGATTGGACGCTTTCATTAGATTAATTATTATGGCTACGTTTGGTAATTTGGTTTTAAATTAAATTTTTTATTTTAAATTATTTTAAGCCAAATAAGTAAAAAATTTATTTAGTGAACTGTACGGTGACTTTAAGACAAAAGACAATGAGCCAAAAAAACTTGATTTAAAGTGATTTTAAACTAAAAGATAAAAAACTAAGAATAAAGTTGTGATAATTTTTAAAAATTTATTTTAGAAAAATTTAAAGATTAGTCATTTTTTAAGGTATCATAAAAGTTTTAGACCCGTAAGTCTTTTTTTAAGAGATTTAGTTCTTTCTAATTTGAAATAATTTTTTTATGTCTAATATATTCTTATTTAAAATATTATTCTTTTTATTTTCAAAATACAAGCAATTGATTGTGTGAGTTGTCAACCAAAATTTTAAGAGTTTCAATTCCATAAAAAATTTAGGATTTTAGGATTTCTAATTCCTAAATTTTAGGAATTTCAAATTCTAGGATTTCCAATTTTCACTGATCTCTCTCTCTCTCTCTCAAATCAAGGAAAGCATCAGACTTGAACAAAATTTCTAAAGTGAGAATATCCGGTGAGGGCCTTCTAGAGGTGAGAATCTCCGGTGATACGAGCCGGTTCCTTTACTCAAACCGATAGAGGCACCGGTCGACGACATGAGGGCCTCCCGAAGGTGAAGACGAAATGAGATGGAAGCTGGATGAAATGAGCGGCGTAGCGTGGCAAGACATAGCAGTGAAGACGAACCCGACGAAGGCCTCCTAGAGGTAAGAATCTTTGGCGACACATGCCGGCTCCTTTACTCGAACCGGTAGGGGCACTGGTTGACGATTTGGATCTCACGGATCGTTTAGAAAACGTTCCAGGTGGAAATATAGGAGATGAGGTGGTTCGTGATGGGGGACGACGATACAGTTTTCGTGTCGGACAAGCTCGTAAGGGTTCTGTTAAGATTCGGTGATTTTTTTATACATATTCTATATATAATCAGTGTGTAACTGATACAATTATCAGTTGTAAATTCTGTGTTGAATAATTTTGAAAGCACTTATCTGTTGAACACTGATATAATTATTAGTTGCATGTTATTACTAAATGCACACAGCTCACCTAAACCAGTGACACATTTTGTCAATTTAAAACTATATTATAAGAAGATATTACAACAGATACTTAATACTGAAATGTATCAGTTGCATATGGATAGTGAACTGGAATATATTTACATTATATTTAATACTGATAAATGTATCAGTGGCATATACTAATAAATGTATCAGTAGTCACATTCGGTTGCGATGAGTTGAAACATATATCAAAACTAATGATTTTGTAAATTTAAAAATGTATCAGATTTATGTGTATAGTTAAATAGTTTTTAAAATGTATCGTTTGTATGTAACTGTGTATCATTTGTATGTGTTATGCCGGCGAGTGATTTCGCCCAGTAAAGAGAGAAGTTGCTTGATTTAAGGGATACATTATTTTTTAAAAATATTTAAAAAGATTTCAAATTAGGATATATATATATATATATATATATAGAGATAGAGATATTGCTTAATTTAAGGATGTGCAAAAATAGAATATTAAAGGTATTTTTGTCAGTTAATTATTGTATGAGTCTAAATCTGTGAGAGAAAAACCTATAGGACTAAAACTCTGTTATCAGTTGATAATATGACTTTTGCTTAAATTTTTCTAAAAAAAATAATGATAATTAAAAATAACATAAAGTCAAGTAAAAGAAAAGAAAAAGAAAAGAAAATTTATTTTCTTCCATTCGTTTGATTAGGATAAAAATCTTATTAGAAAGTAATAATAATTTTTTAATTTTTAGTTTGATAAGCATGAAAGTTTGGAGAAAGTTATTGTATTTATCTAATTTTTTTCATTTGTATTTGAAACAAAAATAAGACATTAGCAAAAACTATGGAAAATTTTGAAAAGTAAGATACTTCATTCCCCCTTTTATAACTTTCTCTAATTTATTCATATGTATTTGAAAAAAAATTAAATATTGGCAAAAACTATGAAAAAAAGTAAGATACTTGATTCACACTTTCACTGGAAAATATTTTTTTCTTGCACATTTTGTGGGAAACCCAAAAACTAAGTTTGCTAGTTTAAGAAAATTGTATAAAAAAGGTAAACTTCCATTAACTTCTTGGATTGTCTTGCTAATCAAAGGCCCAAAAAAATTAATTACTTTCCTCTCATTTTCTATTACTTGCTAATCAAACAAACCCTAAAAAAAATCACGCAGCTGTGTATTCCTTTAATTTCGCCATGGAAACATAAAATTCGAGATAACAAGATAACATTTAAATGGGGGCCCCTGACTTGTTTGAGTATGAGTCTTTGTACATCCTTTGGCAAGTAGATTTTAAATTAATTTTTTTATTTTAAATTATTTTAAGCTGAATAAGTAAAATAATTATTTGATTAATAGGTAACTTCACGCTTCTAATACATAGATAAAAAATTTAAAAAGTAACTTTAATTAGCACAACACAATCTAAACTATACTAGGTCTTACTGCTAAGAGGTTGAGGGCCCCTGAGAATTGAGGATTTGTTTCTGCCAAGATCTTAGGTTTAAAATCTCTTAAGTACTATTAATTTTTTGAAATTATTCTATATGAGACTTTGTCTTAGTTTTAATTAGACACCTGCTAATAAATAGTGAATTTAATCTCAAAAAATTAATCGAGTTGCGCGTAAACTGCCACCATTAAAGAACCACTGCCACCATCGACACGGGTGAACATCAGGTCCTATTTGGCAAACATTAAATCATTATGGAAACCTTCGCCTTTGTTTCTTACTCATGTTACTTTTTTTTTTTTTCATGGTGGGGAATTTTCATTTGGCATTTTCCTCCAATAATTTTATCCATGCAACAGCGACAAGGTAGATTCTTTTTATACTTTAGATAATGTCCAATGAATGTGTATATATTTATGAACTACAAGATGGAATAAAGCAAAAGTGGTCCTAATTTAGGGCTTCATAACCCTACCAAATATTCAAGGTTTTGTAGGGTCCTGCACACCCATGCAACTTGTAAATGTGCAATGCCTCCATTAATTGCCTAGAAGCACACCTTGGCAAGACCTTGGGTCAAAGGTTGCATGACAAGAATCAATGGGAACATTATTGTATGAATTTGGAACAATGTCTAATACTCTTAGAAGTTACACAATCATGTAAACCCGTTCAATATTCTTGAGTAAATTGCATCTGATCATTAGCCGCACGTTGTTTTGAAGCCAAATTTAAATGAATATTTGTTAAACTATATATACAAAGCTTAAATCTCTAACTTTTCAATATAGTGATTTGAGTATTATTAAAAATTTAATAATTATTAGAAATTTTGTAATTAATAATTATTTTATAAATTTCTTTATTTGTGGCAATTCAGGTGTTTTTTGTTATATTAAAACTCCTAAGTAAGATAGGGTGCTAAGTTAGATAGGATTGTTGGATTTATATTTAGATAATCTTTGGTTGTACTATCAATTAAGGAGTCCTAGATTAACTTGAATTTCTTAATCGTCATCCTAATTAAATCAGAAGTCCCAAGTACAACTGTCAAAATTGAAGGTACAAACTAATGAAGTAGATTCGTGCATGAGAAGATAAGGCAGAATATAATCTGCCACATGACCGTTCAAGCTAGCGGTTCCAAGTCTGCTCGAGCGAATTCTTGGCAATTTCAATCCGTTTGAAACTCTAATTGCTGGGCAGTCTATGCTTATGTAATAAAGCTCAGACCAGTCTCAAAATATACTTATGTACATCAATATTCAGAGCCCCTAAAGATAATCAGAAGTTCTTTTCGTGTCTCCAACATTCGAATATTGTTCGTGTTCAAATTTAGAAAGCATTCTAAGTTTATCGACGTTAGATTCCGTTGGTGTGAACGTATCAAGGATCGATTCGATACTTGTGAAGTTTCGAGAATTCGTTGCTGTGGTGATCAAGTGAAGAATGATGTACATGGATTCAGTAAGATAGATTAAAACGTTTAGATTGAGAATTCGATCAAAATCTGCAAGTGGGTGTCTTGTACTGTTTGGTTGTTTAGTGCTTGATTACTTAGATTTGGATTAGTCTCGTGATTTTTTTTCCAAATTGAGTTTTCCACATTAAAAATATTCTGTGTTGAGATTGCGTGATTAGCCATTTACTTTTCGCATTCCATGATATAGATTGATTAAAATTAAAAACATACTGGTGTAGCGGTGTCGAGCGCTCGACGAGAGTCTAGTGAGCGCCATATACTAAAAATCTCAGGGTGGTCTGGCGCTCGAGTGCCCTGCAAGCACCCCATTCTGAACTATCGACGTTCGAGTGCCCAGCAAATACTGAGTTCTAAAGTACCGGCGCTTAAACACCTAACTAGCACTTTGTTAACATTGACTTTTGAAATTCAGTGCTCTGATCATTTTTAGACTCCACACGTCCCAACATTCAGTGGCTCTGAAAAATAAGAATTTTCTTATTAATTAATTATCAATGTCATAATTGTTAGTTTTTTTTTCCTTGATAAAATCGTAATTGTTAGTTTAGTCCCGAAGACACATATGAGAATCTTCTAGCTTGTGATACCCACGATCATGGTCGGCCCAGTTAGTCCCAAAAGCGCCAATTGTGTCCAATCCCTTCATTAGCTAAAAGTTATTCGGTGGGTTGATAATGCCACGCAATACATGTATATTATGTATTTATAAATTTTAAAAATATTTTTAATAAAAGTTATAACATATTAAGCATAATTTTATATTAAAAGAACATATATTACATATATATTAAATAGACACACCGTATTATTATGCTATGAAAGTATTTTCTATTTATAGAATAATTCATCCTCGTCAGCCTCACTTTCTAGTAAGGATAAATTATTACCACGTTAGCGTGTTAATGCTATGTGCCCATCTAATAAATGTACAATATTTTTTTTAATGTGAGACCATAACGATGTGGTATGCTCATCTAATATACGTACAACTTGTTTTTATCTTAATTACTACAGCTGCTCATACAGAGTTAGTTGGGACTTAATAATTTCTCGAATTTGGACTTTTTAATTCCTTGAATTTTCTCTTTAATGTAGGATCAGTTCCTAAAGTTATAAATACATAAAATATATGTATTAATTAAATATACTATATTAACATACTAACGTGACATTCTCTACCTACTTCTACTAAGTAGTCTAATTTTTTTTCCCCTCTTTTCATGGACGGTAAAGTATATAATCTACCGTTGAGATTTTTTTCTTTTTTTCATTTATGAGAGTGCGAAGTGCCAACGGAAGCACTGTCGTGCCACGTTGTCAATACTTTAACGTTAGGGGTACTCAAGAGATTCAAAAAGTTCATGAACCAATTTAATTCGATTTTTATGAGTTGAGTCGGTTCGATTTTGTCAAGTAATGAGTTAGTCTTGGGTCTTGAAAACATTAAACCGATATAGTCGGTTCGGTTCTTGGGTCAAGAGTTTTTGAAATTGACCCAACTCGAAACCCGAAAATGGATATATAAATCCTATAAAAGTATTATTTATATTACTTGTGCCTTTAATTATAATTAAAAATATGTAAATTAAAAATAAAAAGAATAAAATTTAAGCCACTCAACTTGACATTTTAAAACTGATCTTGATTGAGTCAGTTTGGAATCGGATCGATTTGGGTTAAGTTCCAAACCGGCCATGCCCACCCTTACTTTTCGTGGTTCGATAAGTTCATTTGTTTGTGTGTGATATATATTGAGGAATTTATTGACAGGGTAAACATTCAAAAAGTTAAATTTACAAATTAAATAAAAACTTACACTATATATATTGTCTATTGCCAATAAATCTAATTATTTAAACTTATCAAATTACAAAAATAAATTTTTTTTAGTACACAATAAAATCTTTTGACGAAAAACATGTAGATACTTAAACTTTTCATCTATCATCATATGCAAATATTACTTAAACATTTTAAATAGATTATTCAAAATTCTAAGTTACTAAAGCATACAATTCTAAGTTACTAAAACATAAATTTTTTCATATATATATATATATAATTTAGGGTAGTCAATATCATAGACCAACATGGTTTGGTGATCATAATTAGATATCATATGATGTGGCTTCTTATATGTCAATATTGACGTTATTAAATACCAAACTAATAAATTGTGTAAGAGAAAAATAAATGGTAAGTATATAAGATTTCACAAGTATTACTTATAAGATTCCACATTACGTGATACCCAACTATAGTTATCAAATATAACATTACTCGTGTTTTGGATGCCCATCTTTTTTGTTGTTGGTATTTTTAGTTTCATGTTCTTAATCACTATAGAATACTATAAATTATCTCTATCACTCGTAAATTTAGGTTGGTGTGAGTTGAACCACGTAAATTGTTGTGTAATTTTTTTTAGCGTGCACATAATTGTGCTAATTTTGGTGTATTCAAAGATTGTGAAAATTTTTAATATTGATCACTTAATATAATGTTAGGACCTCTCTACCTAATAACTTAATATTTTAGATTGAATACAAGATATTTTGACATATAACATATTTATAATCATGATAGAGGATGTTTGATATGAATCGAGTAATTATTAATTATCCCATGGCCAAGGTCACGTGGCGCCTCAAAATCTTTAAAAGTCATACAATTATATAGAGCTAATACCAACATAAAAGAGCATGTATATATGATTGTGTGGTTTCATAAGTTTTAAGACACACCACGTGACCTTATTCATGAGACAACCAATAATTTTTCTATATATATGAATCATATTAGCGTTATCTTTGAGACAAGTATAGTATGCTGTAGGTTCATAACAAGAAAGCAATAGTCGAGGTGGAGCTTGATCAAAATTCTTTACCCAGTAAATCAAGTGATAGTAGTACAAATCAACAGCAACTGGAACATGAAGAAAATCCATATGTAGTTGCTAAAGGTAAAAAGAAGCAAACTTACAAAGAACTAGTGAGATATGACTTAGAAGATATATATGGTTAACTTTTCCTTAACAAGTAGTGAAGATTCTTTATTTTACATGAAAGCTACAAAAAGCATAGACAGAGATAAGTGGCTAATAGCTATGTCAGAAAAGAAGAAATCACTACAAAAGATTAAGATTTGAGAGTTGGTAAAACTTTCTAAGTACAAGAAAGTTGTTGATTTCAAAAGGGTCAAGTTCAAGCGTAGTCTAGACTTTATCCATGTTTATTCTTGTTGATGATTAGAGAGGATGGAACACCCATACCCGTGAAAGGGGTGTAGGCGACTAATAGTTCTTCAAGGAATTCAAGCCAAGGGGGAAACTGTTGAGTTTGCCCTAAATTTCTCAAAAAGCAGAAGCCGACACTAGCTGGTGCTAATTGGCACTAGCTGGGCACTTGAACATCGAAACTTTATAAGCCAGCATTAGCGGGGCACTAGTTAGACGCTCGAGCGCTAGGAGGAGAGAACTAAGCACTACTGGGGCGCTAGCAAAGTGCTCGAGCACCGTGACGTTTAGGGAGCAGCAGTGTATGGCACTAATACGCGCTCGTTAAGCAGCAATGTATTGTTTCTCCTCGCCCCGTGAATGTAGGCACCCGCCGAACTATGTACATTCTTGTGTGTTCTTGATTACTCGTATTTTCTATTACTTTGTGTGAATTCAAGTTAACAGTTTGTTTGATGTACAATAGTAAGAATGATGGCTGATTTAACAAAGAGACTAAATGTCTTAAAGTAGTCAATGTTAGGTTTCATGTAAAACCCTTTAGTCATAAAACGAGCTTTGTAGGGTTTGAGGTTGCCATCCACTTTGTGTTTGATGTGATAAATCTATTTGCAACCAACGACATCTTGAGTGGATGTAGGTGGAACTAGTGTCCAACTACCATTGTGCATGGAAGCAAAGATTTTAGCACTCATAGCTCGGCGTCATTGTTTTGGAAGTAGAGGTATAACATATTGGTTCGGTGTCAATAGGGATCGTGGTATCAGAATAAAGTGCATGAGGTGTGACCAATACCATAATAACATTGGATGAGTGCGTTTAGGGGTTGCCACAATAAGAGATGTAGACGTTTTTGCGTTTAATGTTGATACATATAGAAATAAATGGAATATTGTTAATTTCTTGAACTAAGTTTTTGGATAGTATTGTTAGGTTTTTTAAATAAGTTATTACGTCGATATTCTACTTGAGTTATTACAAATGGTATCAAAGTCAACTTTCGTCCCGTGAAGAGTTTCGTAATGGTGTGTATAAAAGAGTAGAAATTTCAAAAAGAAGTAGAGGTTCCAAAAATGTATACACATGTTTGCTAATGAGTTATAATCTACAACACAATTGAAAGAAATAACTTAGGTTACACAAATATCCTATCCCACATGGATACAAATAGAAAATTAGTGTGATATATATAAAAACACTTATGTTAAAATGTTATTAATTAACATTGGACTTAAATTTTTGCATATTGTGCCGCATTATTAAGCTTTTTATTGAAATATTATTGAGCTTGCCAATAGTTCGTTTGAATCGCTATACATATTATGTTAGATAATACTTTTAGACACGGACAAATTGTATTTTATAAACAAAATATGGCAGCTAACTGTAGTTATTGATGACATTATTATAGAAAAAACAATTTATGAACAAAATTGTTATAAAACAAAATACCCAAACAGTTGTGACATTACAATATTTTTGATATCATGAGACGAAATAATACAAATTCTGGTTTAAAACAAATGAAATACAAAAAATCACATTCTTCTTTATGAAAATTCGTTTTTTTTTTTTTAAAAAAAAAACGATTTATGCATTACACATTTGCAATTTTATTTCCAAAGGCCTACGTCAACCGACTATTCAACCTGGACCCATCTTTCCTTTGTATTTTTTGGATAATGAATCTCCTTTCTGTCGAAATATTAAAGAAGAAAAGAAAGTAGAGGAAAATACTATGATGATTACTTGCATTTCGAATTGACTGTGGAATCGAAGGGTTGTATCTCAGCCGTCCATTATCTCAGCCGTCCATTCCGATGATAAGTCCAGCGAATATGTTCATTCGTTTTCTGCAAAGACAACCCCAGGTTTCATCCCCTCCAACATATAAAAATAAATAAATAAAAATAACTTAAACAATAATAGTAGGATGATAAACTTATTTTATCAAATTAGTATCTCAAATAATATTATACAATCAGGAACATTGAATTTAAATAGACTTTGTGCGAAACTCATAAGTATCAATATTTTGTAATTATACCACGTAATTTGGGGATCATGGTCAAATAAATGGAGAGATTTTTATTTCTAATTTATGGTGCCTAAGATAATTCATTTTGACAGTTATTTTTTTCCTGATGTCTCAGTATTTTCTGGCCAGTTTACGCCCATATTAACTAATCTCTGGGGACCAATTCGATTGTCCACTTGTGGGGGGCCATATGAAAGTTTAGGCATTGCATCGTATGGATTTGGTCCAAAAGAATTGATAATAAATAAAAAGTTTTGAACATGAGATATTGGATGAAACTGATAACTTGAAGGAGAGAGAGAGAGAGAGAGAGAACTTTTATTAACCTTGTGTATCTCAGTACTTCCTTCTTATGCTTATATACAAATATAATGCGAAGCACTAACAAACAAAATTTACTAACTAAACTCTAACATACCTCTAACTAGCTGAGGACTAGCTCATCCCTTAACACCCCCTTGCAAATTGATGAGGGAGCCTCAACAATCATCATTTTGGATTTCACTATTTCAGATACTTAAATCGATGAACCGTAAGATTCTTTGTCATGATATTTGCAACTTGATTAAAGAGTGAATATGTTGAAGTTGTAATTGCTTGTGAGCAACTTTTTTTTCTAACAAAATGAAAACCAACTTCCACATGTTTAGTCCTAGCATGAAAGTTGGGATTTGAAGCTAGTGCAATGGTAGAAATTTTATCACACTATAACACGGGAACTGGAAAGGAATCAATGAACAGATCTTTGAGTAGTTGTTGTAACCAGAGCAAATCAGCAGCAGTATTAGCCATAGATTTGTATTCAACTTTTGTAGACGATCGGACAACGGTGTGTTGCTTATTTGTCGACCAAGAAACAAGGTTAGAACCTAGAAAAATACAAAATCCCCCAGTAGACTTTCTATCAGAGAAATTCCCAGCCCAATCAGAGTCAGTATAAGCTGTTAACTGAGTAGAATTTTTTATAAAGTGGAAACCTTGAGATAAAGTGCATTTAAGATATCTTAAAATTCTTTTAACAGCAACAAAATGGCTTTGAAATGAATTCGTTGTATTTGCCATTCTCTGTAAATGCTCCAAAATTAGAAGAAAAATCACTGAAACGTACAGAACTTATAAAATAAAGATAAAGGAATTCAGTTGCAAATCCACCATTAGAGCACAAAAATTGAAGTTTTGAGAAGAAGATATCAACAGTGCAAGATTACGACTTTCGTCTTAGGGCTCTAATACCATGATAACCTGAAGAAGAGAGGGAAAGAGGGAGAGAACTTTTATTAACCATGTATATCTCAGTACATCTTTCTTATGCTTATATACAAATATAATGCTAAGCACTAACCAAGCTTACCAACTAAACTTTGACAAACTTCTAACTAACTGTGGACTTATCCCTTAACAGGAGCAAATCCCAAAGTCTCAAACTTTGTCCACCAAGCCAATTTCTTGGGACTTGTTTGTTATTCAGGATATGATTGAACATGATATGAAGGATTAGTAATACTGAGGTCTCACATGTTTTTTTGTTATTCCAATGAGAAAGATGGTTCACATTTGGTTAAAGTGGGATAAAGAATGAAAAATGAGTTGTAGAGTTATTTTTAATAGTTAGATAAGGAGGAAAGATAATCCGAAACCTGATACTAATAATACTAAGAGGAGATTTGGTATTACTAATCTCATAAATGATGGATTATCAATTCCTCATTCATCGGATTGTTAATTCGAATTTCACAATACAAACGTGTGACTCACAATACCAATGTGACAAATGTTTTTTGATGGGTCAGCTTTATCCCCTAATCTAATTTATTCTCCCTTAGTACCTCATAACCAATAAGGCTTTGGGATTCACTTTGATAGTTTCAACACTTCATATTATAGAGTTTATTAAAAAAATTATATATCCAAAAAGTCAAGTTGATTAAAAATCGACAACTACATAGTTAAAATACGTTTATCTTAAAAGAACGGATGATAAGTATAATTTTGAAAATAAACTAAACAATTTTTATTGAATTAATGTGGTGCGAACAGTTAGTTGTCGATTTTTGAGCAATTGAATTTCTTTCAAGTATAATATTTTTAATAGAATTTACAATATGAACATTTATAATCGTTAAAATATACTCATAGTAAATAATGCTAAATGAAAAATTGAGAGGACTCAATCTTTTTTTAGAAAGTTGGGAGAATAAAAATCTCGGTTCTTTAGCTGCCTTGACATTATTGAAACCAAAAAAAAAGTGAAATTTGAGTTTCATTTGGAATTCATGTGGCATGCATGTAGCCCACATTTGGTATCTATATAAGGAGGCTGAGGGTGCCACTGTCCTCCTCAGGCCAAAACACCCATCACCGCTCCAAAATCTTCTTTGAGCCTTCAAAAACCCACTCAATGGCTCAAGAAATAACTGGAGCTATCTTTTCCGGCGCCGGAAAGGTGCCGACACCGAACGCTGGCTACTCGAAGAGAGCTTTTGTGACGTTTTTAGCCGGCAACGGTGACTACGTGAAAGGGGTGGTTGGGTTGGCCAAGGGGTTGAGGAAGACGAAGAGCGCTTACCCTCTGGTGGTGGCGATCCTGCCGGACGTGCCGGAGGAGCACCGCGAGCTGTTGAGGTCTCAGGGTTGCATCGTTCAAGAGATAGAACCCATCTACCCGCCGGACAACCAGATTAAGTTTGCTATGGCCTACTATGTCATCAACTATTCCAAGCTCCGTATATGGAATGTAAGTTGACGAACACCCATAATATGTTCTAAGCAATGATATTATAATTGTTAGTTATAAAAGCCTAAGCACACGTAAATAAAACTACAGAATCAAACACCGATTACTATTAAGTTGTATTCCGAGTCAGGTATTCGTAAATTCAACTTGAAACCCTAGCGAAACTGTTTTAAAAATATGTTTCTTTTAAACTTGTAATTCTGGTTATATTTACTATAACCCAACAGACAATTTATTTAATTTTTAATAAGTTTTGATCTTTGTCATTGAGGAAACAACCATTTAATTCTATAGCCTACACACTTGCCTTTAGGGCATCGAATTCGTATGCTTGTTCTCTTTTTTAATTGGAGGATCGAAGTTGGACGGATTTCCAATGATTTCATTTAGTATTTCGTATGCTTGTTCTCTTTTTTTATTGGAAGATTGAAGTTGGATGAATTTCTAGTTTTTGATTATATATTTTTAATTTTTTTAATTTATCTCAACGATAAAATTTTAAAAAATATAAAAAAAATAGAAAAAGACAAACAAAAAGAAAAGTTCAAAGAAATTAGCCCAAAGGGAGCCTATATGTGAAAATAACTAATAAATTTGAATGTAAAATAGGGTTTAATTATGTGAATGTACCTGGAGTAATTATCATATGGTAATTTTACGTGATATTTTTATTTAATATTGTAATAATAAATTTAACATCACATTAATTAAGTGATTAAAAAGACAAAAGATAACCATATAATAAATTACAACTTTTCATTATTTATTTATTAAAAATATCACAAAATATTACCTCCTTAATACTTAGAAATTGCATAATAATTTGGCATGCAGTTTGAGGAGTACAGCAAGATGGTGTACCTGGACGCAGACATCCAAGTATTCGAGAACGTGGACCACCTGTTCGACTTGGCGGACGGCTACTTCTACGCGGTGATGGACTGCTTCTGCGAGAAGACGTGGAGCCACTCGCCGCAGTTTTCCATTGGGTACTGCCAGCAGTGCCCGGAGAAGGTGACTTGGCCGGAATCGGAGATGGGTCCGCCTCCTCCCCTCTACTTCAATGCTGGGATGTTCGTTTTCGAGCCTAGCCGTTTAACCTATGAATCCCTTCTCGACACTCTCCAGATCACTACACCAACACCCTTTGCTGAGCAGGTGCGTTATATATACACACACATAGATGCATATATATATATATATAGAATGCTAATGACAAGCTTTAGAGGTGCCAATAATCTGGATTAGTATATTAAAAAGTATTTGAAAGTGTTTAAAAAGTAACTAGGAATATCCAAGAGTATAATGGTGGTGTTTGGCCAAGATATTGGCCCTACTATTAGCAATTAATTTTAATAATAAATTATATATATATATTTTAAATACTCATAATTTTTGTATAAATTATAATTATTTTTATTTTTGTTTTAACTACAAGTTATAATTATTTTTTTTTCTATTTCAATTACAAATTAACATTTTTATCAAATAATATCCACAACTTCTGCCATTTTTTTCCATTTTTTACTTCCGGACAAAAGATTGAGAGTACATAAAAGTACTTAAAAATTGTTTAAAAAGTATTTAGAAGTGTTTAAAAAGTAGTTCGGAATATCCAAACGTACATTGAGTTTTGTAAAAAGTGTATATTGTAATTGTAATTGTAACTCTCAATGTATATAAGGGGGTTCTGTGTGCATGGTATCTGTGAATATAACATTCTCATCATATTTTGTATGATAATATTAAGTTATGGATTAATAGAGTATATATTATACACTTAGATTTAAAATGTTTCATGAACTTTCATGAAATAACATATTTAGTGCCTCTTTGTTCTCTATACATAGAGAATGATATTCATATCTAGTGTGTTGAAAAAATCTCATTCATTTTCTCTTTAATCACAAACATAATTTTGTAAAAAAGTTCTAAAAGAAGACTGTTAAGATTGTTGATCCTAACGTTCCTTAAAATCGCTCGTCGATTTTATTTCATTCCCCGCTTGGAATCAATTTTCTCTCTGTGTTTCTATCTGAGTTTCTAATTTTCTGCATACACATGACAGGATTTTCTCAACATGTTCTTCCAAAAGACGTACAAACCCATTCCTCTGGTGTACAACCTGGTCCTGGCAATGTTGTGGCGCCACCCGGAGAACGTGGAGCTTGAAAAAGTTAAAGTGGTGCACTATTGTGCTGCTGTAAGAATCTATATTTTCTCCTGCCTCCAATCCAATGTTAGAATATGTATTCATTTCAATAATACGGTCATGTATTAATTGATATTAGACAGTATCAATCGATACATCGATAAATATCTGTATCGAAGAGATTCAAATTTCGTTACGTATCAATCGATACATTACGTAGAATGATTCAGTAGACTATTACCCTAATAATTTGAATAAAGAATCTAACAACACGGCATAAAATGCTTAAATTAACCTAAATTATTAGCAGTAGTCCAAAAGCTATTTTAGGTATTAGATTTAATTTTTATCTCCCACCAATATAGAATGAACTATCACATTATGTTACACTCAAATACGCGACGACTTCATCATGTGACTCAGGGTTTTTCCCAAGTTGGAATGTGAATAAGAATTTATTAACAGACAAAGAACAACCAATTAGCGTGCCCAAAGTATACAACTTTGGAACCTCTACTGAAACCTCTACTCTTTTATTTGTAATGACCAAAATAAACTACTAATCTAATAACTTGAATAAAGAACCGATCAACGTGACGTAAAATACTTAAGCAAAATTATTAATTAAGCCAATAATCTACTTAAATCGTTACAATAGGTACCGGACGATATTTAAAACTCGGGCTCCAATCTTATGAAAAATTGGTTTGGCTAATTTGCTATTAATTTCCTGAATTTTTTTTTTTGATAATATGAATAGGGATCAAAGCCATGGAGGTACACAGGGAAAGAAGAGAACATGGAGAGAGCGGACATCAAGATGTTGGTG
>JAULJZ010190156.1:0-45530 GCA_032270985.1 Heliamphora pulchella | reverse complement strand
ACTCCCACTGACTGGGGTCTCCACGCTCAAAGTACTACCCAACCAGTCCATTTTCAGCCCCAAAGCAGATGCAAAAGCAGAATATAAAAACGAATGTGATGCTCCGGTGTCGATAAGGACACTAGCCTATGATCTATAGACTAGAAGAGTACCTCTGATCATAGAGGTGGTAGCAGCAACATCGGGCACGACTGGGGCTCTGGATGAACTGTGAGCTACAAGAACATAAGCTTTGGCCTGCCCACTATGGCCCTGAACTGTAGACTGCCTGTCTGACTGTTCTGAAATGCCCCCTTCTGCAAACCAAGATAGTTGACGTCCTTGAGCGGAAGGAGTAATAGGTGCTCCAGCTGTGCTCCGCATGCTCCCTCCTCTGGGGTAGTCTTTACAGATATGCCCAGACTAGCCGCACTCAAAACATACCATTGCCCCCCTCCCCTGTGCCTGCGGCTGCGACTATGCCAGAACTGGCGCTGAACTCTGACATTCTGCCGATGCCGTGGCCGTTGGCATCTATAACAAATAGACTCTCTACACTCCGACCTTCCCGTTGAAGCTACGAGAGGCACGGATGCAGAAGACTATGGCGGATATGACCCCACCAGAGGAGAACTCGGACTAGATGTCCATCGAGGCTTGTTCTCCCTGCGCCCCTGATCCTGTGTGCGTCCCCCACCTTACTGACCCCTATTATCCCTGTCTCTGCGCGTCTCATTCAAAGTGTCTCCACTAACTCTATAAAAACCTGCATCCTGAATGCCGCCACCCGATCTCTGATAGCGGGCCTCAAACCCCTCTCAAATTGCTTCGCACGGAACTCATCAGTGGGCACAATCTCCTGTGCAAACTGGGATAGGCTAGTAAACTCAGCCTCATACTCAATACCGTCATCGTCCCCTGTGTCAGAAAAAGAAAGTCCTCTTTGTAGCAATCTCTCAAAGTCACCGAAAAGTATTTCTCCAGAAATACCTTCGTAAATGCCTCCCAAGTGCCCCCAACTGTAGTCTTGGCGAACTTCCACCACATGTGAGCACTCCCTCTCAACTGGAAGGTAGCAAATGCAACTTGCGGGTCATCCTTCTCTATCTGAAGTGTGTCCAGAATCCTGGTGACCAGCTCCAGCCACTCAGTGGCAACCGTGGGGTTGGATCCCCAGAAAATGTAGGAGGGTCCAAAAGGTGAAACTCACGCATTGCAACCGTTGCCCTTGGCTCAGGTACACTCTCCCTTCCCCTAGTAGCCTCAGCCAGTTGCCGAATGGAGCCGACCATCTCACGCAATAGATCTCCCTCGCCAACAGGTCCTTGGGGTGCATTAGCATCCCTAACATTTGGGACTGGAACGTCCCTTCGGCCAGAACCACGGCCACCGCCTTGACCTCGGCCTCGTCCTCCCCGTGTGAACATAACTCTATACATAAGCAACATAACAGGATAAGCATCCATACATGTTATTGCTAACGTAAAAGACATATCACAGATAAGCATGCTCACACATAACCACTTAAGATCATGTCACCACATCTCACATACCGAGGAGAACCAACAAGAAAGACTCGTCCATTTGGACAACCTACTCAGATTCTTAGCTAGAAATCACGTTCGTGAAACGCATCTTTAACTTGGCTCCCAAGTTTGTTAATCTAAATGCCCAAAGGCAAGACTAATCAATCCTAAGGTCTAACCTCCATACACACGTACATACCACAAGCTATCATGCTAATGTTAGGAAAACGCTGTAACACATGCAATCAAGCACACATACATCCTCACAAGGTGATGTACCCTATTTCCCATTGCTCTTAGGTATTTGAACCCAGAGCTCTGATACCAAGTTTCACGCCCCAAACACCAGGGTCACGCGAAAGCCCACCCAAACCATCGTTTGAGAAAATAAGATTTGTAGTTAGAAAATCATCAACTCAAAAATATACATCATTTGGATAAAAATTTCCACCGTTCAACTCTCATAAACTGCAAACATTCAATCTCATGCATGAATAAATATATTGCCTCAAGGCGTACAAAACTCGCCTTCTGAAACAAGCACTACATGTAAAAGTACATGTCAAAAATTAAAAACTACAACTAATCTTTCGCCACCACAGGAATCTAGGTCAACTCCTCACGCTCACCTGAAAAGGTTTTATAGCAAAATCTCACACCGTGAGCCAAAGCCCAATAGAAAACAGACAGTAAAGCTCTAAAGCAGGCTATACAATTACACACACACAGGCTCAACCACAGGAGCCAAAAAGGATTTTTATCTCGAAAACCACAAGTTTTCCATCTGAAAACCACCCTTTCATCCTTACAACTATGCATATCATCCTAACAGATATCATGCTACAGTTAAGGGAAAGCAGTAAATAAACATGATCTTTTTTCACCAGGATCACACAACCGGAAACAAAATGTTATTTTTTCACTCGGAACACACAACCGAGGAAAAAATAAAACGATAAGCTGTAATAAAACAATATGCTCCGCTCGGGCCACACCGTCGAGGAGAAAAGATAAAATGAGATTCTATGTACCGACTCTGCCACACAGACAAAGGTAATAACTATAGACTCCTGCCCATTACCCTAGTCACCACTTAAGGTCTGCTCGGTAATGACAAGTTCTATACGGAGTTACGACAATGACGCCATTAACGGAGGCAACCGACTCAATTTACGGGGATTGACCCGAAGGTACAAAGCACCTACTGCTTAATTTACGGGACCAAAACCCGAGGGTCGAAAGCACCCACATATCGCCATTTGCGGAGGCACCCGACTCAATTTACGGGGATTAACCCGAAGGTCCATCTATGGAAAAAATTTAAAAACCCAACCGTAGCTCAACTACAAAAACCCGTAAACAGTTCTACATCGCATGTATAAAATAGATCCAATCCATCCACATGGAGATCTACAAGCATGTAGCAACAGATTTTAACAAAACTGAGACTCAACCCCAAGGTTTAGCTCCAAACCTCCACAAACATGATTTTCATAGAAACACCTCGTTTTCAAATCTCCTTTTGAAAACCAGGGATCTCAACACATTTGGATCATGTATAAACCAAGAAAATGCATAAAACCCACTTTTACCCAAAACTAAGGTTTAAAACATAAAAATCACATTTAATGTATTTCTACTTGGTGAAAGCAAGTATAATTACATACAACACCCTTTAACAGCAGTAGGGTCTAGAAGTCTATCTCGGAGAGCTAAAAACTCGATGCCTCAAAAGCCAATCTCGTCGGAACGAGAATCCGTTCGGATGGATGTGAAGCCCACGCCGCCGAGAACAAGGATCTGTTAACCGACAATGAAAATTAAGCCTGGGCCCTCCCGAAAGCTAGAGAGAAGGTAGAGGAAAGGTGAAGAGAAAGAGATATGTTTGAAAAAGATATTTTGAGTCTCAAAAAGATATTTTGTAGCCTTTATAGATTTTCGCGCCCAGGACCCACCGCTCGAACGCCCAAGCACCGCTCGAGCGGACCCCTTGCCGACATAGGCTCTGCCACACCACCGCTCGAGCGGTCACCTCTCGGACCAATACTCTGCCACCAGCCCGCTCGAGCGCGCTCACCACCGCTTGAGCAGTTGTCGCTGGGAGAGAAACCATGTAAGGCAACCAAACCGAACCCCTGCATGCATAACACGTATAACACTAATACAAAACATGCTGTTCTACAACTATAAACATAAACCATATACCAAGAGATACATATACGGAAAAGAACACATCAACATATATAAATATCTCAAAAAGAGATGGGTCCGGGTCTCACAAAATGTATCTAACCAAAACATGTTTACATGAAATACATCTTTAAATTCTTTACATTTGCAAAAAGATAACTACATTTCTCCATTAAAAATAAATTCATGTTCTTGATTCTTCAAAACCTTGGAATGCCTCTGCGTCTTCTCTTTGTATTAAAACCTTAAAAAATTTGGATATAGACACCTGAGCCGAAGCTCGTAGGATAAAGACTAAAGAAAGTGCAATACATGATTTGTGAGGGGTGAATGACATGCTATAATGCAATCATAATCAGACCATGTTTATAACCCATTTTTGTTCGTCATCTTTTCATTTTTAATTTACTTAATCTTTATTCTTTCTTATTAAATTATTCAACACATTTTCATTTGGTTCACCGTTGATTGAGGTTCTACACTCACCTTCCTTAAACATCGATTCATTTTCTTTTTTCTTCCATTCTATTTCATTCGTCTCACATTCTTTCAAATTATCTCTGTTTCCATTTTCAATTCCATTCTATTTCATTTGTCATCCAACATTTAGACTTACATTTTTTTTATAAAAACTGTTCATTTCTCTTTCTATCTCCTCATTCTTATTAGGCTCATTATTCATTCTAATTCAATCGTTGACATTATTTTATTTCCCTTCTTTTCTTCGCTCGACATAAATTACAGTTTCTCTTTATCTTTCTTTAGTTCTCACTTTCATTCTCATTTTCTTTTTAATAAGTTATCAAATACCAGCACACGCTTGTCTATTATAAAACCATTAACTTTCCTTTCAGTTCATTAGTTTATTATCCACAATTACATTTCATTTCATCAATCCAATACTGAACCGATGCCGGGTGCAGCTTATAGAAACCCCTCCCTATTCCCCCTAATAGGCTACGCGAAGCCATTGGGTAATAGATAGCTCAATAACTCACCACGACAATACCCGTTTTATGGACCTCACCCAAGGGAACACGGTACCCAAATCTGTTTTACGGGGACAAACCCGAGGGAACACAGCAACCTGTTTGCGCAAGTTTTTGATCTTTCACTGCGGAGCTGTTCAAGCCCAACTTATTCACATCCTCAGCCATTTTCAGTTTTCCAAAGGAACACCCTAGGAGGCGATCCGATACCCAGCCATTTTTCATTTCCCGAAGGAACACCCCAGGAGGCGACCCATCACCAAGACATTTTCGATTTCTCGAAAGAATACCCCGAGAGGCATCCCGATACCAAGCCATTTTCGGTTCAATATTTGGTTATCCATATCAAGATTCATTAAAAATCAGGAGTTCATCTCCCCAATTCACAATCATATTTTCAATTCCATATCATCAATGAACACTATTATTACAAATCCATCCAGTTCGTCAATTCCACATTCTTCTTCTCAATTTGTACCTTTCTAATCACATATTAATTACACTTTGTATTTTAAATTTAAAGATGGCAGTCATAAGTTTAACCCAACTTATTTTTTTCTGAAACTTTTAATTCAACATTTCTATATTATTTTGTAAAATAGAGTCAATTTAATTCATTTAACTCAACTAACTAATTAGGAGACTCCATCAGCACATTTTCTTTTTATTTCTATTAAACCGTTTTATCCATATGTTTGAACTCACAACCCAAAGTTTAATCGACATAAAGTATCAAGTTCTCAATTTAAATTAACAATCCCATTTTCATTCATTTCATTACACAACCACATATTCCATGCAATTATTTCCACATTAGTATGTGTCGTCTCATACCGTTCATTAATCATTGAATTTAATCCATCCTTCTAATTCAATAGTTCTCGTTTCAAAATATACCTCATTTTCACAAAACCAGTACAAATTATCTTTTTATCATCGAATTAATCCTTCACTATGATACTCTAGCATAATTCACTATTTATTCACCTTATTCAAACAATTTCACACTAATTCATGAGAATGTCAAGAGTCTCTTATTTTCCAAATTCAACTATTAATTCAAGTCAAGTTAATAATATTTAAAGTTTCAACATCGAACAATTATCTCATTAAAATTACGTTAAAAAGGATCATAGTATTAATTTTCCTTCTTCTTATCCCACCACATGGATTTCAAGCACCAACCAATCAAGCTCCCATATTACTATAACCAAAACTTTCTTATCGATCCATCTTCAAATCTTTTCAATTTGTCTATAAAAGTTTCAAGAACACACCCACTTGTCTCTTTCATTAATTATTTTCCTTAAGTTAAATTCGTACATTTTTTAGCATTAATCATCGCTATATCCAGTCAACCATTTTTTTATCTACTATGCTTGTACCCTACCCATTTATTAATTTGCTCTAAGTTTCATAACTTAGCTTTTGAAAATATTAGGGAAAAAGTGAACATCACCATCATTAACTATATGTTTGACCTTTCTCCCAAAGTTAACAAATCACGTCTCCAAACACCACATATCTAACGTATGCTCTATTATAACATTCAATTCTCATAGAACTAATTTAATTTCTCAAAACCTAAACTAGGATCTTATAGGGTTTAAAAATCAATCAACGCAACTTAAATTTCCAAAGATTTTGGTTATTAATACAAAGACCTCAAGTTAAATAAGTCCAAGCAAGCCCATCTTCATTCCAAGGGTTATCTTTATCATTCTATAGATTTGAATCTTCTAATTTATTTAATTATTTTATAAGATTCAGCCTTCCTGACACACCCACCAAATTTTCTAATTAACCTTAGGTTTGATCCTCCGATAGTCTCTTAACAAATCACAAAGTTTCATTAATTCACCTAGAATCTCAACTTTATCACAATCTCCACTTATTTAGAAAGATCCCTCCATAATTTACTAATAAATCTCAACTCTCAAATTATGGAGATTCTTGTTCTTCCCCAAATTAACGTCACTACAACACTAACTCATGTCATCACCCTTGGTTCAAACCACAACCCTCGTACTTCAAGTCTAGGCTAACAAACGTGATTTTAAATTTTTAAATCTTTACGCCACAAGGTTTAAATTACCTATTCCAAGTTCCCATTTCCAGTATGTTAAATAATTATCATAAACTCAAATCCAACTGGTCATAATTAATCTAATAGCTTAGTTAATCTTACAATGTTTGGGTTCTCACAAATTTGTCCAGTAAGTCAACACAAACCATAATCACAATTCACGCACATTAGTCTGAGTCCTACCTCATGGAGCCGCCAACGCCTTCCAAGCTTGCCAAAATCAAAACCCCAACTTCAGCCCTTCAGAGAATTTTAGCCTCCAGTTGCTTGGTTACAGAGGTCTCAGCGTGGATAGTTTAAATCTGCACCGGTGGCAACCAATTTCACGTAAAAGGTCACCAATTTAGAGTTTTGGATCCTCAATTGCCAAGAAAGCTTGGTCCCTAAGCTTGAGCTCTAACAATGGCGAAAATGGGAACAACGAAAATGAGGAAGAAAAAGAGGGAGGCGCGGCAGGTGGTGGCTTGGAAAATATTTGGGTCTTAATCTTTGACGTACATTCACTGATTCTTGGGAGAAGCAAGGTATGGTGCTTTGAGTTCAACATCCACAGCAACAAAAACACAAAACAAAAACGAAAAAAGAGGAGGAGATGAGGAGAAGAGGTAGTGCTAGCGGGTCTGTGGGGAAATTAGGGCTCCCATGTCACGCCCAAACTCTGGGTCACGCGAAAAGTCACAAAACAACCACCAAAACCGCCCAAACAAAAGGGATTTAAAACCAGAAAGCCAAACAAGGCCAAAACCTTTGTAAAAACATACTACCGAGGATTTATTTGAGTTAAAAGGATAGCCAAAAGACTACAGAGACAGCTCCACAAGCTAAGCCTTTAAAAATAAAAACAAGTTTTGGATAAAAAAATCTTTTTATTTTAAAAGAAGCTTAGGCCGTTTCAAAAATCTTCCTCGAAACACAAGAGTTTAAATGAAGCATAAATCATTTGAAAATTCCGTTTGTAAATCGTTGATCCCTACAATGAAAAACGTAGTAAGAAACTACAAAAAATAGCAACCAACCAAAGGTTCTCTCGAAAGCATTAAAACATGCATGCATCCATAAGATTCTCATATGATTTACAACATGTTATCTCTAAACATGAAACATATACAGAAAGGTATAAATTACCTAACAAAGACAAGACAACGGGATCTTGTCATCAGCCTCTTCCGGGTACCACCAGGTCAACCTACCAGACCACGCTTACCTGAAAAAGGTTTTACAGTAAAATTTCACACCGTGAGCCAAAGCCCAATAGAAACAGACTATAAAACTGTAAAGCAGGATATGCAATCACAAGCATACATGCTCAATCACAAGAGCCAAAAAAGTTTTTCCAACCCAAAACCACAAGTTTTCCATCAGGCTGACACGAGCCTTGTGACGTTGGGATTTAGGGGTTTTGGAAAACGTTTAAAAAATAAGGGAATTCAAAGATGTTTACAAAAATATTTTAACACCTTGAAAGCTAAATTTTGAAAACCCTTTTTTATTGAAAACAGAGTCGCCACTTAGTTTTTGAGAAAAACTAAGAAAAAGAAAAATAGCTACTGATCTTGAAAACGTTAACCAGAGAATGAGGGTTCGGGGGCTAAGGTACGAATCGGGGAAGGTGTTAGACACCCCGTTCGCCCAACAGTGATGTTGGCCTCTACTAATCATCATTGGTTCTTCAATAAAATTTCTCAAATACATATAAGTAAAAAAAATAGAGGCAAAGAGAGAACATTCAAAATCAAATATGAAAAATACATAACATGTGTACATAGAACGACAAATAAAACAAGTATCAAAAGAAAAATTCTAAGTCCTACGGCATACGATTTCTAACTAAAGGATACATGGAACACACCCGCATGCAATTTCACAAAAATAAACTGACTATCATGATTTTCATAAAAGAAAAAAACAAACATACTAAAATCATCTAAACATGGGTTGTTGCAAAATGAGTTAAACTACTCTAAACATGCACTTAAAGAAGATAATCAAAACTTGCATAAACATAGATTTAAAGAAGCATTAACATGATGAGTATTTAACACTAAATATAAAGAAAACTTTCTAACAAAGAAAATAATGGTTTCATAACAAAGAGAATTTAGAAGTTTAAAGGAAAAGAAAAGGTCATAAAAGAAAAATTATGCTAAAAAGAAAAAAAAAGATTAGAAAATATTTATTAGACTATTGAAAAACAAAACCTAATTATTTACATTTTATGTTTTAAAAGAGACAAGAGAAAATAAAGGAAATAGAAAATAAAAGAGAAGAAAGTTTATACTAACATTTAAAGATGAAAATTAACTTAAAAGACTTTTTGTGATTTTTGAGTTTAATAATATGAAAGAAAATAATGTTAACATTAAAAAGAAAAGGTCAAAAAGAAAAGAAAAATAAAGCTAACAATAATAGGACAAGAAAAGAAAAGAAAATGCAAGAAAATTAAAGCTAGTAATTAAAAAAGAAGAAAAGAAACTTCATAAGAGAAAGAAAAGAAATGGTAAAAAAAAAATTACACTACTATTAAAAAGAAAGAAAAAGAAGAGAAAAATAAAATTATTAAAAGAGTACTAAACTAATATTATAAGAAAAGAAAAGAAAATGAAAATGGTGCATTGAAACGATTTTAAAACTAAAATTGCAAGAAAAGAAAAGGAACTTTAAATGCTAAAAAATTGAACATTAAACTAATGCTTAAAAGAAAAGAACATTAAATTAACATTACTTGAAAAAAAAGAAAATGAAAATAAATGCTAATAAAGAAAATTAACTAATGCTAGAAAAATAAAAAAAATTAAAAATAACTATTTAACTTAAATGTGAAATGTAGTATTGATTACTACATCCACATAAATGTAAGTGTATTATTATAACAATTAACAACATTATTACGTTGTAATTTCCAAAATATGTTAGAACCATTTAATGATTTAATAAGCTTAATGCAAGTAAATAACGAACTAAAACAAGTAAACTAAATAAGCTAAAAATTGAACTTAAACAAAAATGAAATAACTAGAAGCAATGAGAGAATTAATAAAGATAGAACTATTAAAGTAACCCGGTCACTCCAAAAGAGAGAAAATAGAGCTAGAAGGATCGGGGATCCAAACTGAATACTTGGATCGCTAATGAATCCTTAGGTCAGAGAATGCGCTTCAATGATCTAATCCTCGGGTGGGAATCCAAGTTAGGGTTGCAATGTAGGCGTCAAAAGGGCTCGGATCTTGGTATTTCGGCAGGGCTTTGACATCGGGGGTCGAAAATACACGGCAACACAGTAGAGTTTCTCTCACTAACCTTCCCACTCAATTTCTGACCTTGAAAACATACCAGAGTTGCGGTATTTGTAGAGTTCTTCAACCAATGAGATGCTGCCATGTTTTAGGGACACGTCAGGCCATTTGGAGTTGGTGGCCACCACAATTCAAGTTGGTGGTCGCCATGTTTTTGAAATGTTCCACAATGTTCTATGGCGGTTGCCATGATGAGAGATGGTGGTCGCCATGATTAAAGTTGGCGGTCACCACTTTTGGTTAGAGTTTCCACAAAGTTCTATGGCGGTTGCCGTGATGGAAGTTGGCGGTCGCCTTACTTGGGAAGCAAGTTTCGATGGTTCGTCAAAATTTCAACGGTTTGAAGGTTTTGGGTTCAAATACCTAGCTTGGATCACTTCCCGAGGATCGTACTGAGGCACCATTCCACCTGTTTTCATCATCGAATTCGCCTAAGATTAGGCGGGGTCAAATTGGGGTGTCTATAGTAGCCCCTCTTTGATATAACTTGCATAGCAATGCGTGAAGCAAGTTATATCAAAGATCCCAAGACAACAATCATTTGACCGAGCCGTCAATCTTAGGTCACAAGCATACAAGCATGCATATGATATTGGTCGTACTCGAATTTTAATCGAGCTACCTATGTACCCCTTCGCTAAGGATCAGACCAAAACGTAGTTCCTGGGGCAAAATTCAGGGATGCAATGATAAGAAACATGATGCATGACAAGAGTGTAATGCAATGCGAGTCAATTTAGGATCATGAGAAGGACCGACGAGCCAGTTTAGGATCGTGAGGAGGACTGATGAGTTAATTTAGGGTCATAAGAACGACCAATGAGTCAGTTTAGGGTCGTGAGGAGGACCGAGGAGTCCGTTTAGGGTCATGAGGTGGACCGACGAGTCAGTTTAGGGTCATAAGGAGGACCGAGGAGTCGGTTATGAGGTGGACCGACGAGTCAGTTTAGGGTTATGAGGAGGACCGAGAAGTCAGTTTAGGGTCGTGAGGAGGACTGATGAGTCAGTTTAGGGTTATGAGGAGAACTGAAGAATCAGTTTAGGGTCGTGAGGAGGATCGACGAGTAAAATATCAAATTAATAGGTCGAGTTAAGACCTAAAAATTCGGGATAAGGTGCAGGATTTAAAGATAATTAAAAGCCTAGTTGCGGCTTAAAATTAAATTTATCGAAAAGGAGATAACCATGAATTAATAGGTCGAGTCAAGACCTAAAAACTCAGATGCCTAGCGCTCTAGGGCTTGGAACATAGGATACCTAGCACACTAAGACCTAAGACACCTTCTGGATTTAGGACTTAGATGCCTTACGGACTAGGTTTAGAGAAAACCTAAGAGACCTTCTAAACTTAGGACCTAGATGCCTTACGGACTAGGGTTTGGAGAAAAACCTGAAACACCTTTTGGATTTAGGACCTAGATGCCTTATGGACTAGGGTTTGGAGAAAAACCTAAGACACCTTCTGGACTAAGGTTTGGAAAAAACCTAAGGATCGTCATTCATACACGAATCTAGGGTTAGAAAGATTTGCCTGGCGCACCAGGTCTTAGGGTTCCTAGTTTTCTACCAGGACGTGTAAAAAAAACCAAAGGATCGTCACTCAATACGAACCTAGGGTTAGAAGGAATTGCTTAGGGTTTCAAGTCTTCTACTAGAACGTGCAAGATTTTCCTGACGCACCAGGGCTTCGGATGCCTAATATTTAGGGCTTGAATGATTTACCTTGCACACCAGGGCTTAGGGTGCCTAGTCTTCTAGGGCTTGAGAGATTTTCCTGGCGCACCAGGGCTTAGGGAACCTAAGGGTCATCTTACGATCCTAGGACCTAGACAACGCTTCGAATATGGCTAGCATTTGAAAGAAGTTTGCCTGGCGCACCAGGACTTGGATCAACGAACCATTGCTGAGGGTTGCGACACAGCTTTTAGGATCCACGGGCTCATGTTTTCTGCTTTGGTCTTGAAAAGTTATGCCCCACTGTTGAGGAGTTCACCGTTATTCTTAATTTCGTCCCATGGGAGTTCATGCTAATACCTTCCATGTTCATCATGCATTCTTGTAGTCTGAGTGGCCAAGAGGTTTCTTTCTTCAACCATGGGGATTCACTGGACACAAATTTTGTCCTATTGGTACCCTTGGTGACTTCAACTTTTAGTTGCGATGCCATTATGTTCTGTGCATCTGTCTACTTGTCCAATACCTCCTCATTTCTTGTGACAACCGAGTTAACACTATTTCAGTGGACATTGCTGAGTAAATAAGGAAAGGAAGGACTTTATGCCCCTAGTTTTGGCTGAGACCCTGATTAGTCTAGTGCTATCCACCTGGGTGTAATCATGTCTTTTGTCGGTAGTCCTCTGCTTCTCGAAGGTGAAACTCAAATCTCTCATTTTTTCACTCTTCTCTCCTTTTGATGATTTTTTCTCGATTTTTACCACTCTTCTCTCGTTTTGCTGATTTCTCTCGAATTTCACCGCTATTCTCTTCTTTTTCACTATCTCTCTTTATTTCCCCACACCTCTCCTTTTGCTGATTTTCTCAATTCTTACCTCTTTTCTCTTTTCTCAGATATGGCTGATAGAGAAGGTAAATCTTCTACAGAAACTAACTTTGGAAGGGCACAATGCTTCTGCCTTTGGTTTATTATCTTTTTTACCTTGTATGCACTACCGAGGCAGCTATGAGACAATATCTTTCTTTGCTGACTGGAAGAGACATCACTTGGCAGTGCTCTTGGTGGCAGATCCCTTTTATGACTTGGACCATTATGGACCATCCAGATATCTTGCTAATTGGTCTACGCCTATCCCCTTTCTATTATCCACACCAGATCATGAGGCATTTCGGTCGAGGTCAGATCATATTTCAAAGCATATGGGGTTGTATTAATTCCTCTTCCCTTTAGGCCCCAATTTTGGCACGGTATCTAGAGGCTTGGCCATCTCGTTCATTGATGGAGATGCAGAGGTTGCCCCACACTGAACTCCCTAAGGAGTACAAGGCGTGGTTGGTTCAGGATAAAGAGAGCAGAAACAAAAAAGATGGAGAAGAACAAGAAGCGAAGAGGACGAAGATTTGAGGACCTTCCTTTACTTTTAGAATTTTGTAGCTTTCTTTTTTGTTTAGAGTTTGGGACTTGCGTGCCTGCCCTTTATTTCCAAAACCTTGTGATCGCAACTGAAATAATGAAAATTTCACGTTTATCTGAAAAAGGTTCTCAATTATTTAAAGTTTTTCGATTCTTACAATTAAACAACATTATTATCAAAACTCAAAGATAAATTTGCATTGATCATTACTCGGATTTAAAGATAGCTAAAACAAAGAAGGTGGCCGGACTTCTTAAAAGAAGCTGCCTACGTATCCCAAAAAGTGGAATCAAGCCATAACGTAATTCAGGCTCAGTTTACTCTCGGGTATTAACACTCTCCTTTTGTGATGTCCTAACTTTTGCCAAGGTCGCCCTTTCGGGTTTTCGACCTTGCGGGCTGCTCTAACATTTGCCTAAGTCACTTTTTTGATTTTTAACTCAGCGAACTTTTATTTTAACTCCATTTTTCTCTCAAGAGAAGTTTTTATTTTTTTTTGAGCTGGTTGAAGTTGATTGGAGTGGAGAACGGGTTACCATCCAGATCCATGATGATTACAGTACCACCGGTCATAATAGTCTTGATCAGATATGGCCTGGCTCAATTCGATTTGATCTTGTCTCTTGGGTCGAAAATAGGAGCCTTGATTTTCTTAAGAGCCAAGTCACTTTCTCTCAAGGCCCGGGTCATGTCTTTCTTATTGAATGCACGAACTATCCTCCTTTGGCATCCCTGTATGTGAAATAAGTTTTGTAGTTTTCTTTTACCGAATAAGAGAAGCACTTCCCTCAAATTCTTCTTCCATTCTTCTGCGGGTTGAGCCACATTTTATACTTCTTGATCGTTTCAAAGAATTTTTGCAGCACTAGGATATAGTTGTCTCGATCTTTGGACTTCATAATCATATCGTCTACATACACTTCGACTTCCTTGTGTATCATGTCATGCAACATGGTAGTGGCAGCCCTTTGGTAGGTTGCCCCTGTATCACGTGATAGAAGTAGGTGCTTCACAGTGTAGTGAATGCTATCTTTTCTCTGTCTTTAGAGTCTATTAGAATCTGATTGTATCCGGAGAAATCACTATGAATGACAAGAGGGTGTGCCCTGTTGTACTATCCACCAAGACGTTAATATGCGATTGTGGGAAGTCATCCCTCGGACTAGCCTTGTTGAGATTTCAAAAATCCACACAGACACTGATGCATCCATCATGTTAGCCACCCACTTCGGATACTTGGTTACTATAAGGAATTCTGCGTTGATCTGCTTGGCGACTTCTTCTTTGATCTTCGGAGCCCATTCTAGCCGTATTCTTTTCAATTTTTGTTTGACTGATTTGGCATCGGGATACAAAGAGATAAGGTGTTGGATAATATTGGGATCAATTCCAGGCATATCCTCGTATGATCATGCAAAAATGTCTTTGAATTCTTTTAATAAAATCATTAATTGTTCACGTTCAACTAAAAATAAAGAAGAACCAATTTGGACAATTTGTGGGTTAATTTCATTACCCAGATTTATTGATAAGGTTTCTTTAATTATTGGTTGGGCACGCATTTCTTATTCTCTTTTTTATTAAAATTTTTAATTTTTCGGGGATATCTCCTTCGAATTGAAAATTATTAGAAAGCGTACAAAATAAATGAAGCAACTCAGAATAGTCAGAACCTTCATTTATTTCATTGATATCAAAGAGAGTAGGGATTACAAAATCAAAGGCAAAAGAAGAGGGTGCACAGAGAGATGTGCCCTCAAACTCGACATTCAACTGATTAGAACAAAGCAGAAACTTATAAGACTCTAACTTGACTTGAGACTTGAATCATGCAAAACATAAGAATTTAAAAACCAGTTGTGACATTCAGTGCAGACGGAGGTGGAATAACCTTATTGTCAACGAGATCCTGAATGTCATGTCGAAGCCTCATGCACTTATCAATCAAATGCCCAGGACCTTGGTGGAAGGCGCAGTATTTAGAAGCATTAAACCTTGGCGGTAGGGGATCAGGAACAAGCAAGGGGTCCAATGGCTTGAAAAGCCCCTTTTTGACGAGTCGACTCAGGGCGGTGGATAATGAAATTTTGAGGGGAGTGAACACCCTCCTTGGCCTTTGTTGCTGTTGACTGTTATTTGACTGTTGGGCATTACTAGACTACTGGGCGGAAGAGGATGGATTCAGTAAGTTTACCTCGTTTGAGCGGGACACAAGGTTGGTGGTAGCAGATTGGTTTTGGTTACTTGCGGGGAAAGTCCTCCTGGGTTTCTGGCTCGGCTCGGCTTTTTCAATATCTCCAGACTGGATTGCATCTTCTATCTGAACCTCGGCATCAAGCAACTGCTCGAATGTGGAGAGTGGCTGCGTGATCAGATAACGCTTCAACGGGGACTGCAGGTTCTTCACCACTATCCTCACTTGCTCTTTCTCAAAAGTTCGCTTCGTCATTTTAGCGGCTTTACCCCTCCATCGGGTCATGAAATCAACAAAAGACTCCCAGCTCTCCTATCGAATTTTTTCGAGCTCTTTGGTGGTGACATCTAACTAGACATTGTAGTTGTATTGACTGACAAATGCAGTGCCTATGTCTTCCCAAGTTTTGGTCTTTGCTACATCAAGGGAGAGGAACCATTTCTGGGCTGCCCCAGAAAGAGATCAATGAAAGAGCTGGGCCTTCAACTGGTCATCAATTTCCATTAGCAACAGGGTACCAACATACATTCGGAGATGAATTCAGGAATCTTCGGTTCCGTCAAACTTTTTCATATCTGGCATTTTAAACTTTTTCAGCAGCTTAGCTTGTGGGAACAAACATAGTCCTCCCACATATAGTATATACTCTTCGATTCCTTTGGCCTTCCTAAGGACCTTCTCCATCCGGTCAATCTTTCAACCAATGCAGATTCTCTGGTCTAAGCAGTGTTTTCTTCCTCAATTATCACCTGACGAGGGACCTGTGGTGGCGGCGGAACAACTTACGGTCCATCGGGGACCTGATTGTCATCCCAAAAATCCTCGGCATTCTCATTTGTATCCTCCGGTTGTCCATTTACAACAGGTATACGGGCTTGAATTGATCGAATCTGCGCCTGACCTTGTACTTTAGCCTGGGTCTGCTGTTCTACGGCCCTCTGTATTTCGATAATCGCTCTCATTAGAGCTATCAAGTTCACCTCATTTTCTGCCATTTTAGCTGACTGTTCGGATACCCTACGGAGTCTACCTGTCACAGATCTTTCCCAGACACGTGCTGATTGTACTTTTCCCGGCCCAATGGTAAATCCACAGAAAAACCTAGACCCCAAAAGCAGAACAATCAGTATCAAACACTTTCTGGACAAGCATTCTAATGACAAATAGCACAAATCCCAGATACCCGAAACAGCAAATCATAAGAAGATGACCACGGAAGCTATAACAATGCCTCTGTCGGGCTCATATTGGTAGCGTAACAATAGGATGACTCAAAAACCAACATGATGGGTGAAAAGGGGATCAACTAAATTCTAGGGGGAAGGTTTGTCTAAAACAGATAGCACTCCGACAAGAAAACAAAGCTATGCTGACACGACTGGTTCGACCCAAAAATTTTAAGGAAAAATAGGCAGCATAATGGTAAAGAACTAACTCTCACGGGTATGACAAGGGTTTGAAAGAAACGAGTCGAGGGTTTGGAAGAAACGATCTTATGTCAAGGGGGAGGAAACCAACGACCCGGGAAGAACCCGAAAGAGAGAGAAACTACCCTAGAGGCTTTAAAATGAAACACGGGCGTGACCCCGAGAAGAAAACTACAGCGTAAGAACTAAACATAGTGAAAGACAAAGTCCGGGTAAAAACCCGAAGGAAAAGCTAACCTAATCAAAGGACAACGAAAAACCTGGGCCGAACCCAGGAAAGGAATTAGCTTAAGCCCAAACAAAACAATCCTAACAATACGCAAAAAAAACATACCATAAAAAAAAACACATTATCCTACCAAGGTTAGTAGCACCTAATGGGGGGTTCTAAATTCACTATATGCAAAAGGCCAGTTTTGGTCAATTGAACAAGGTACCTTCTGAATAGAGCCGGGTATATACCTCCCATGCAGAACATGGTCAAACAGTACGCTCGAACTCTTTTACTGCACCTATGATAGTGTATAGTCAGTAAGGGTTACCCGCCATCCCAACAATCCTCGAAACGAATGTACGTTCAGGACGTCAGGTCGACCACGCAGGGGGGTTTAAAGAACAATGCATATGCATGCAAAAATGCAAATGAGAAATTTTTTATTAAGAACCAATGATGTTTTCAAGTCTAGCCCTCTTATTTGGTTTTAAAAACCAATCCCCAGCGGAGACGCCAAAAAATACTGTGGAGTTGGGATTTAGGGGTTTTAGAAAACGTTTTAAAAATAAGGGAATTCAAAGATGTTTACAAAAATATTTTAACACCTCGAAAGCCAAATTTTGAAAACTCCTTTTTATTGAAAACAGAGTCGCCACTTAGTTTTTGAGAAAAACTAAGAAAAATAAAAATAGCTACTGATTTTGAAAACGTTAACCAGAGAAAGAGGGTTCGAGGACTAAGGTACGAATCGGGGAAGGTGTTAGACACTCTGTTCGCCCAACCGTGAGGTTAGCCTGTACTAATCATCATCGATTCTTTAATAGAATTTTTCAAATGCATACAAATAAATAAAATAGAGGCAAAGAGAGAACATCCAAAATCAAATATGAAAAATACATAACATGTGTACATAGAACGACAAATAAAACAAGTATCAAAAGAAAAATTCTAAGTCCTACGGCATACGATTTCTAACTAAAGGATACATGGAACACACCCGCATGCAATTTCACAAAAATAAACTGACTATCATGATTTTCATAAAAGAAAAAAACAAACATACTAAAATCATCTAAACATGGGTTGTTGCAAATTGAGTTAAACTACTCTAAGTATGCACTTAAAGAAGATAAGCAAAACATGCATAAATACAGAATTAAAGAAACATTAACATGATAAGTATTTAACACTAAATGTAAAGAAAACTTGCTAACAAAGAAAATAATAGTTTCATAACAAAGAGAATTTAGAGATTTAAAGGAAAAGAAATGTCATAGAAGAAAAATTATGCTAAAAAGAAAAAAAAGGTTAGAAAATGTTTATTAGACTATTGAAAAAGAAACCTAATTATTTACATTTTATGTTTTAAAAGAGACAAGAGAAAATAAAAGAAAAAGAAAACAAAAAAGAAGAAAATTTATACTAACATTTAAAAATAAAAATTAACTTAAAAGTCTTTTTGTAGTTTTTGAGTTTAATACTATGAAAGAAAATAATGTTAACATTAAAAAGAAAAGGTCAAAAAGAAAAGAAAAATAAAGCTAACAATAATAGGACAAGAAAAGAAAAGAAAATGCAAGAAAATTAAAGCTAGTAATTAAAAAAGAAGAAAAGAAACTTTATAAGAAAAATAAAATAAATGCTAAAAAAGAAAATTACATTACTATTAAAAGGAAAGAAAAAGAAGAGAAAAATAAAGCTATTAAAAGAGTACTAAATTAATATTATAAGAAAAGAAAAGAAAATAAAAATAGTGCATTGAAAAGAAATTAAAGCTAAAATTGCAAGAAAAGAAAAGGAATTTTAAATATGCTAAAAAAGGAACATTAAACTAATATTTAAAAGAAAAGAACATTAAATTAACATTACTAGAAAAGAAAAAGAAATGAAAATAAATGCTAGTAAAGAAAATTAACTAATGCTAAAAAGATAAAAAAAAATTAAAAATAACTATTTAACTTAAATGTGAAATGTAGTATTGATTACTACATCTACATAAATATAAGTGTATTATTATAACAATTAACAGCATTATTAAGTTAAAATTGTCAAAATATGTTAGTACTATTTAATGATTTAATAAGCTTAATGCAGGTAAATAAAGAACTAAAACCAGTAAACTAAATAAGCTAAAAATTGAACTTAAAAATAAATGAAAGAACTAGAAGCAATAAAAGAAGTAATAAAGATAGAACTATTAAAGTAACCCGGTCACTCCAAAAGAGAGGAAATGGAGCTAGAAGGACCTGGGATCCAAACTAAATACCTGGATTGCTAATGAATTCTCAGGTCGAGGAATGCGCTTCAATGATCCAATCCTCAGGTGGGAATCCATGTTAGGGTTGCAATGTAAGCGTCAAAACGGCTCGGATCTCAGTATTTCGACAGGGTTTCGGCATCGGGGGTCGAAATTACTCGGCAACTCAGCAGAGTTTCTCTCACTAACCTTCCCACTCAATTTTTGTCCTTGAAAACGTACCAGATGTACGGTATTTATAGAGTTTTTCAACCAATGAGATACTGCCACGTTTTAGGGACACGTCAGGCCATTTGGAGTTGGCGGTCGCCACAATTAAAGTTGGCGGTCGCCATGTTTTTGAAAGGTTCCACAAAGTACTATGGTGGTCGCCATGATTAAAGTTGGCGGTAGCCACTTTTGGATAGGGTTTCCACCAAGTTCTATGGCGATCGCCGTGATGGAAGTTGGCGGTCACCTTACTTGAGCAGCAAGTTTCGATGGTTCGTCAAAATTTCAATGGTTTGAAGGTTTTAGGTTCAAATACCGAGCTTAGATCACTTTCCGAGGATCGTACTGAGGCACCATTTCACCTGTTTTCGTCATCGAATTCGCCTAAGATTACGCGGGGTCAAATTGGGGTGTCTACAAGCCTCAAACGATTTTACTTCATAAAATCCCACGTTTCAACCCCTTTAAAACCATGCATATCATCTTCACAGATATCATGCCACAGTTAAAAAAAAAAAGTAAATAAACATGATCTTTTTTCACCCAGATTACACAACTGGAAACAAAACATTATTTTCCCACTCGGAACACACAACCGAGGAAAATAAAACGATAAGCTGTAATAAAACAGTATGCTCCACTCGGGCCACACCGCCGAGGAGAAAAGGTAAAAAATGAGATCCTATGTACCGACTCTGCCACACACACGGACAAAGGTAACAACTATAGACTCATGCCCATTACTCTAAACCACCCAGGGTCTGCTATGTAATGACAAGTTCTATACGGAGTTACGACAACAACACCATCAACGACATAGCATGGCTCACGACGTACCTAATCCATCACACGGCCAAAATCACGTACACCAAAAATCCGATGGGAATAATCACTTTCCACAATCTAATCATAACAACTAAGATCTAGGGCTTCCAACACCACATTACCCCTACTCGCAAGGCTATCCTTAACACCACTACCACTTCAGGTAACTTACTCCCCAGAGAAGCCAGTTACCCAAGTCAAAGCCATCAACCATGCTTTGACTACACCTGATTAAAACTCTATTCAAACACTCAACGGTTTGCTAACCAAGGCCAACCTCACACGACTGAACCCAACTCACTGATGAGTTCCACAACATACCAGGCGATCAATGCTCAACCCACAACCATACCTCTACAATTGATAACAACCGAGTTGCACATCCAAGACCCAAACCACGGTCTCATCGCCTCTAAGGGTGTACAGGTTATATAGAAAGAAAACATGAAACACGACAACCTAAGGTCGATCTAGCATGTTACTTCTACCACATACCACATACCACATAATCATGCTAACACATAGCCACAACAATTATGCAGACACAACACCGATACCGAGGAGAACCGACAAGAATGATGCGTCACTTTGGATAATCCACTTAGATTCTTTGCTAGAAATCACATCCATGATACGTGTTTCTAACTTGGCTCCTATGTTTGTTAGTCCAAACGTCCGAAGGCAAGACTAATCAATCATAAGTTTCAACCTCCATGCTCACATATACACGACATCAACATGCTCATATTCTAAACACAGGCAGCCAAGCACACACACATCCTCACAAGGTGATACACCCTCGTCTTTCATAGCTGATAGGTATTCAAACCCAGAGCTCTAATACCAAATTGTCACTCCCCAAACTCCGGGTCACGCGAAAAGTCACAAAATAACCACCAAAATCGCCCAAACAAAAGGGATTTAAAACCAAAAAGCCAAACAAGGCCAAAACCTTTGTAAAAACGTACTATCGAGAATTTATTTGAGTTAAAAGAGTAGCCAAAAGACTATAGAGACAGCTCCACAAGCTAAGCCTTTAAAAAAAAATACAAGTTTTGGATAAGAAAATCTTTTCATTTTAAAAGAAGCTTAGGCCGTTCCAAAAATCTTCCTCGAAGCACAAGAGTTTAAATGAAGTATAAATCATTTGAAAATCCCGTTTGTAAACTATTGATCCCAACAATGAAAAACGTAGTAAGAAACTACAGAAAATAACAACCAATTCAAGGTTCTCTCGAAAGTATTAAAACATACATACATCCATAAGAATCTCATATGATTTACAACATGTTATCTCTAAAAATGAAACATATACAAAAAAGTATAAATTACCTAACAAAGACAAGACAATAGGATCTTGTCATCAGCCTCCTCCGGGCACCACCAGGTCAACCTACCGGACCACGCCTACCTGAAAAAAGTTTTACAGCAAAATTCCACACCGTGAGCTGAAGCCAAATAGAAACAAACTATAAAGCTGTAAAGCAGGATATGCAATCATAAGCATACATGCTCAACCACAGGAGCTAAAATAGTTTTTCTAACCTAAAACCACAAGTTTTTCATCTGGCTGACACGAGCCTCAAACGATTTTACTTCATAAAATTCCACGTTTCCACCCCTTTAAAACCATGCATATCATCCTCACAGATATCATGCCACAGTTAAAGGAAAATAGTAAATAAACATGATCTTTTTTCACCCGGATCACACAACCAGAAAGAAAACATTATTTTTCCACTCAAAACACACAACCGAGGAAAATGAAACGATAAGCTGTAACAAAACAGTATGCTCCACTCGGGCCACACCACCGAGGATAAAGGATAAAATGACATCCTATGTACTGACTCTGCCACACACACGGACAAAGATAACAACAATAGGCTCCTACCAATTACTCTAAAACCACCCAGGGTCTGCTAAGTAATGACAAGTTCCATACGGAGTTACGACAACGACGCCATTAACGGAGGTAACCGACTTAATTTACAGGACTAACCCGAAGGTCCAAAGCACATACTACTTAATTTATGGGCCCAAAAACCGAGGGTCCAAAGCACCCACACAACGCCATTCACAGAGGCAACAGACTCAATTTACGGGGACTAACCTAAAGGTACAGAGCGCCTACACTGCGCATGTTTTTGAACTTCCACCGAGGAGCAATGTAAGCCCAACTCAACAAACTCACTGCCACGGTACATCTATGAAAAATATTTAAAAACCCAACCGTAGCTTAACTACGCAAAACCCAAAAAATAGTTTATATAACACATGTATAAAAGAGATCTAATCCATCAACATGGAGATCAAACAAAAACATTTCAAAATATTTTTTCCCGTTTTCAACAAAAGGTTTCAAAACTGAGCCTTAACTCCAAGGGTTAGTTCCAAACCTTCAAAACACCAAATGTTGAGATTTTTATCAAAAATTACCATTATATCACCATTTTCAAGAACACTATCTGAAAACCCAACATCCACAAGTCCATATCATGTAATAAACTAAGAAAAAGCCAAAACATGCTTTTAACCAAGCAAACATGGTTTAAATATGAAAATATGACATTCACATTCTAGTAAACCAAGGGCTCTTAGAACTCCCCCCAATCTCAAAATTCTTCTTCTCACACAAGGAACAAAAGGGTCGACACCAATAGAAAAGGTGTCGACACAAACAGTGGAGGTGTCGACACAAACAGAAAATATGTCAACACAAACAACAACAGAATACTCAATACCAATAGAAGAAAATTGTGTCGACACAAATAGAAAATGTGTCGACACTGACAACAAGGTGTCGACACAAACAGAAAATGGTGTTGATACAAAAGAATCGAGAGTTCAACGTAACAGCCACTGAAGCGTGCTCAACATGACAGAAAGAAATTGTGTCGACACAAATAGAAAATGGTGTCGACACAAAAACCTAAAATTCTCAAATTTCAAAATAAGCTACAGGCGATGGTGAAAATCAAACCCAAGCTATGGAAACAACTTCTCAACTCCAAATTAAACCAACCAAACACTCCCTCTACAACCCACGGGCATACACAAATCCAAAACAACAAAGATACACCGAAAGGAAAATCTCAAACCCCTTTTCCTCCAACCGAAATAAACCTAAAAGCGATTTTGAACCAAAATCTAACTTTTTGAAACATAAACTAGGATCCTACCTCGTTGAGTTAAGAATTCGACGCCTCGAACTCCGTGAACAATGAACTTTGTCGAAACAAAATTCTATCTGGATGAACGCGTAGCCCTCAGTACTGATAGCTAGGATCTGCTATCCGACCGCCAAAAATAAAGCCCCGAGTCCCAAGAAAATTGAGAGAAGGCAGAGGTTTTTGTTCGGAAAAGAAAACTTAGCCTCTAAGCTTTCCAAAAGAAAATATCTCCACCAAAATATCTAAGATTAGATATTTATAGGGCACAAAAATATCTTCTTTTTTTTTTAAAACCTCACACCACAACTCCCAACGGTCCCGGTATCCGACCCAAGATGAATTTCTAAGCTCGAACATGCATAAAACGCACATAAACATGCTATTGTAAAAATAATAAACAACACATCAAAACGTTATAAAAATTAAAAAGGGTTAGGGTCTCATATCCCAACTCCTTAATTCTGTGACCGAGAATTAAAGGTTGAAGAGAAGAAGAAGAACCAGAGGCGTGACAACCGGTGGTGGGGGAGAACTTCGGGACATTTCCATGGAATCTGGAAAAATGAATAGAGATGGGAGAAGAGAAGAACCGAAGAAGAAGAGGATGACAGAGGCCTCGGGAAAGGGGGACCTTCGGTCTCTCTCTTATTTGTATTGGTCCCTCTCTCTCGCTCTCTCATGATCTCCCTCTCTCGATCTCTCGATCTCCCTCTCACTCTCTCTCTCGATTTTTCCTTCTCTACTCCTCCAAAAGCATCTCAACTTCAGCTGAGACATAATTTTTTTTTTCTAACGCGAAATTAAGAGAAAATACTTGTTTTATCCCTCACATAATCAAATTCTAATTTAAATAATTATATAAGAATTTTCCCACCATTTATAGAATTAATCATTAATAATTTTTCTTGTGTCCCAACACACCCCGACTGCACATAATATACCATAGTATTGTCAAAAGTCATTTATGAAAATTAAAGTAACTAATAAATGTTAAACTCGTACCGGACCGCTACAATCTTCCCCTCTTGGGGAATTTCGTCCCTGAAATTCAACTCTAGTTCTCGGAACCAAAAGTGTGAGATCGTGACCCGTTTTCTTTTTTGGCGTTTTTCGACGCGTGTTTACCATTTTTGGTTTTGCATGTTTAAATGCTTTTAGATACATGATCGGGCTTAGATATGCATGCGGGGTAGGTTCCCGGGGCCATGGGGCGTTACGGTGCGAATTTTAAAAAATGTCAAAAGAAAGATATTTTCAAAAGATATTTTTCAAAACTTCTCCCCTAAGTTTTCTCCATTTTCTCTCTACCTTCTCTCTAACTTCTCGGGGGCCCAAGACTTGATTTTCAACGATCCAACAGTGGATCCTTGCTTTTGGCATAGTGGGCTATGCGTTCATCTGAACAGAATTTTATTTTGGAGAAGGTCGATTTTGCATGTGATTCAAGGTATCAAGTTTTTAACTCACCAAGGTAGGATCCTAGACTCTCATGTCTTATAAGGGTGCTACGTGTAATCGTATGTGTTTTTAACGGTTAGATTGATGTAGATCTGAGTTTGTATCAAGTTGGGTTTTTGGGTTAAAAATCATTTTTTGTCAATTTCAGTGGATGAAATCAGGTTTTGAGTTTTCCTCTCGAGGTTTTGTGGTAGCTTCGGGTTTGGGCATGTCCGAGGGTGTCGAGAAGGTGTTTGGAGGCTTCAATTTGTGGTAGAGATGGTGGTTTGCGTGTGTTTGAGAGTTTGGGGGCTTAGAACTCAAGAACAGGGAAAATCTGGATTTTTCTCGGGTGGTATCTCGCTCGAGCGCCCGATGTCCGCTTGAGCGGACTGGCTACGCAGGGCCATTTTATTTTGATATTATCTCCCTCATTCGGACTCAGAAGTGCATCATTCTTGTACTGAAATCGAAGCCCTGGAAGTCTTCTTTTCAATGACACCTCTCACATTAAAATTCTTTTTGTGGAAAAAGTTATGACCAAAAGAGTGAAGGTATGTCAAAATCTCTAAACCATTTTTCACCCATTTTTGGCCGAATGTTTGGGAAAACGTTATTTTTCATCCTTGTGGGCCCTTTTGACCAAGTTTCTTCTTTCTTGGGGTGTCGTGGGTTTGTGGGAGCTTGTGTTGGATGTGTGTGGGCATCGTGGGTTTGTGTGGATCCGTGTTGGCCGTGTTGGGTGTGTGTGGGTTTACGTTGCCGTGATAGGCGTGTGTGAGTCTGTGGTTGTCGTGTCAGGGCCTTGGGAGTTTATTTTTGTTTTGTCGTTTAGTGGTTGAATCCTTGGATTCCTTTTGGGGTTCTGTTGGTCGTGTTGTGGCTTCAGGGGTTGTGTCGTGGCCTCAGGTGTTTGTTGTTGTTGTCATCCTCGAGGATGAAATGGGTTGTTCTAGTGTGGCGTTGGTGTGCTTATGAGTGAGTGGTGTTTGTGCATAGTTTGGTGCGGCGCATGTTTGGGCCCATAGTTCTTTTCCTAAAAAGGGGATTTTGGGAAAAGATGGGGTTTTAGTGAAAACCATTTTGTAAGAGGTTTGGAGTTGGCCTTTGGGTGGGTGTGAGACCTGGTTTCATTTCTTCGTTTGGTTTTTCACCCAGCGTTGACTGCTTGAGCTGTAGTTGTGTGCTCAAGCGGGCTGGTGGCCGAGAGTTGGGTCGGTGGTGACTGCTCGAGAGATGGTTGTGTGCTCGAGCGGGGTTGTGGCAGTGTGTTATGTCGATAGGGGACCACTCGAGTGGTGGTTGTGCGCTCGAGCAGGGTTGTGGCAGTGTTATGTCGGTGGGTGACCGCTCGAGCGGTGGTTGAGCGCTCGAGCGGGGTTATGGCAGTGTTATGTCAGTGGGTAACCGCTCGAGCGGGGTTGTGGCAGTGTTATGTCGGTGGGTGACCGCTCGAGCAGTGGTTGAGTGCTTGAGTGCTTGAGCAGTGCTGGCCTTCGGGTTAGGTTTTGGTTTTATGGGTTGTTGGTTGTCCGAATGTGTGGATGGGTCATTCGGGTAAACGGATGACGGGTGCATGGCATGTGATGTCGTGTCAAGTTGTACGAAGGGTGGCGTCATGATGTATTGTTATACATATTTATGTGCATTTATAAGCTGTTTATTTATGTACGGGTTACGCAACGGAATTACGTGGTTTATGGTTTAAAACTCATAGTTTTATAGGCATGTATATGTGAGCTCTGAGGAGCAGATGCATGTGGTGCATGTTGCATGAGTTGCAAGTGTTGTGTGAGTCGCCTGTGTAGAATGTGACGTAATTTAATTATGCATTTAATTCTTGGATAGGTTATGCATGTATATGAAATGTGATAGATGGACATGTGGGTCTGTGGACGTTAACCCTGATTAACAACATGTTAGATGGGGCAGTGGTCCTTCGGTGAAAGCCCGAGAAGACATGTTAGATGGGGCGGTTAGATGGGGCGGTGGTCCTTCGGTGAAAGCTCGAGAAGACATGTGATAGATGGGGCGGTGGTCCTTCGGTGAAAGCCCGAGAAGATCCTTGTGTTGTGTGTGTTCATGTGGGTTCGCTACAGTCCCTCGGGTTAATCCTCGTAAACGTGGTTTGGTTATGCTTCGTCCATCGATCGTGAAAATTCATAAAGAAGTTTGTTGCCCTGTTAGTGGCTTTATTGTTGTAACTCCATATAGAACTTGCCATTACTAAGCTAGTCTGTGTGACTCGGGTCTAGGGTAATGGGCAGGAGTCTATAGTTGTTACCTTTACTTGTGTTTTTACTATTTTTTCTTAACTGTGGCATGATATATGCTAGGATGATATGCATAGTTTCGAGGATGGAAACGTGATCCTAAAGACAGTGCGTGTGACTCTGAAGGACGGGAACGAGGTTATGGAGAGATATGTGTTGGGTGTGTTGCTCATAGTGTGTTGGGCGTAGTGCATGAAGTGCATGAGTTAGCTTGTCAAGGCTTGTGAAAGTCGGCTTAGATATATGTTCATGTGTTGCATATGTATATCTGTTATCTTTGGGGCTCGTGGAGTCGTGTTGTCAAACTGTTTTACTGGCTCTAGTGAGTTGTGATCTAAAACTATTTTCAACTGTTTTTATGGCTTGAAAGAGAGTAAAAAACTGCACCTCATTTTCCTAACATGTTTTGCTTATATTGCATGTGTTGTCTAGTTTCTGCTGAGCTTTAGCTCATGGTGTGGGACTCTAAAACATTTTTTAGGTACCGATCACGCAGGTTGATCTGGGGTTGCTGAGAAGGTGGAAGAGCTGTAGTCTTCCTTTTTGCTAGTTTTGTTGCATGTATGTTGTAACATGTTTTTTGGTGTTGGAGCCGTATAATGTAAGTTGTTTGGCGATTATATATAATGCATGTATGGTTTATTTTGAGAGTGTATTCTCGGGTTGGGTATTATATTCGGTTGTTTATGGGTGTTTCACGTGACCCGGAGTTTGGGGCGTGACAAAAAGTCTTTCTATTAATCTCCTATAATTTCCATTCTAAGACTATTATCCTATTTTATCACCTCTCACATTGTCAACCCTCATCATTATGATTTGATTACTCGTCATACTTAGTTTCCAGGTTTCTCATTCATTCAAAACCATCAACTTCCTTACCCTCACATAATGTGTTCTGCACGACCACAGGGTTGTCCAAAAGAACACTCTTCCTTCTAATAGTCCCTTTTTAATACAAACATAATCAAAAGGATTAGTATCAAATTCAAAACGTTCATGTACTATTTTCTACACATCAAACTCAATCAAGAACTCAGTAGCAATATTATCTAGGTTGACCCTTTTTCTTTCTACCAAGTCCTAACAAGATATATACCATTTCCTCAACAATACATTCTCCCACAATCACAATCATACAATACTACCCGAGAGTTAGAAAGATTATTCTTATAATTCATCATAGTTACTGCCAACACACTAACAGGTTAACTAATAGCGAAGAGATTCCTTGCTTCTAACTCAAGCTCATACTCAAATTGAATAATTTGATTGCTATATACATTCTTGACAGTGCCATCATAACAGATAAAAATATCCCGAATGATGTCCATTAAATAAAGTTCCAAATTCTACCAACCTTTTATATGACTGAACAATTACAGCTCTATCTATTCCATCTTCAGGTACAGTGCTTAAGAACAATGTCTATCAACAAACAAAACATCCATTTCCCATGCTCTTCTAACACCAAGGTATAACTGTCATATTACAAACTACAATGATCAACTCTTAACTCCTTAGTTCAAGTCTCTAACCATCAACCTTAACTCATACCATAGCCCCGGCTTAACTCCAATCGAATAGTCATAACTTTCCTATAGTTGGAACTATAAGCCTAGCAATATTAAATTCAATAGAACTTTTTCTTCTCAGAGGATATTTATAAACTTTCTTCGAATCCTTAACATCCAATAATCACCTAACACATAAGTCATAATCGAAAAATATCACATCAACAAACATTCACATACTGAGGTGAACCTCTAGAAATGACACGCCAATCCGAGTAACTAATCCAGGTTTCTTATAGAAAGAACGTTGGCCACACGCTTTTTTTTTTCGAACCCCAGAATAGTTAACAGGATGCCCAAAGGCAAGTCATATCATTCCCAAGATTCAACTTTTATGCACACATAAACACATAGCACACGCAAAATAATTCAGTTGCAAACCCATGCAAGCACACAATTCACGCCGTGTAGTGGTGCCTATAATCATTAAACAAACAAATCATACACAATGACCATCATTACCCACAACTCATAGGTATTCAACCCTAGAACTCTAATACCATTCTGTCACACCCTCAACCCGAGGCACGTGATTCCCACTTCATAAAACCAAATCTTATGGTAGAACCTTCTTAAAACTTCAAAAATATTCTGTGTATAATTTTTAAAAAATTCGACAGAGCCTCCTCTATTTTTCGGACTATCCCAAATTACCTGTAAACCTGTTAAACTCAAATCACAATTTATACACAGGCATCGCCTGGATCAGAAGTCCCAAACCAGTCCATAAATATACGAAAACATACATACATCACAACCATGTATTATACCTTTAAAACTTAATCCATCTCTCACAATTATTATATTCATCCAAAGAAAAATTCTTAGATTCTTAAAGTTATATAACATAAAACTTAGGAGCAAATGTATCTTACCAAAACATGTTTACATGAACTACATCTTTAAATTCTTTACATTTGCAAAAAGATAACTACATGTCTCCATTAATAATAAATTCATGTTCTTCATTCTTCAAAACCTTGGAATGCCTCTGTGTCTTCTCTGTGTATTAAAACCTGAAAAAAAATTGGATATAGACAACCTGAGCCGAAACTCGTAGGATAAAGACTAAAGATAGTGCAATGCATGATTTGTGAGGGGTGAATGACATGCTATAATGAAATTATAATCAAACCATGTTTATAACCCATTTTTGTTCATCATCTTTTCATTTTTTATTTACTTAATCTTTATTCTTTCTTATTAAATCATTCAACACATTTTCATTAGGTCCACTGTTGATTGGGGTTCTACGCTCACCTTCCTTAAACATTGATTCATTTTCTTATTTCTTCCATTTTATTTCATTCGTCTCACATTCTTTCAAATTATCTCTGTTCCCATTTTCAATTCCATTCTATTTCATTCGTCATCCAACATTTAGACTCACATTTTTTTTTATAAAAATTGTTCATTTCTCTTTCTATCTTCTCATTTTTATTAGGCTCATTATTCATTCTAATTCAATCGTTGACATTATTTTATTTCCCTTCTTTTCTTCTCTCGACATAAATTACAGTTTCTCTTTATATTTCTTTAGTTCTCAATTTCTTTCTCATTTTCTTTTTAATAAGTTATCGAATACCAACACACACTTGTCTATTATAAAACCATTAACCTTCCTTTCAGCTCATTAATTCATTATCCACAATTATATTTCATTTCATCAATCTAATACTGAACCGATGTCAAGTGCAGCTTATAGAAATCCCTCCCTGTTCTCCCAATAGGCTACATGAAACCATTGGGTAATAGATAGCTCTATAACTCACCATGACAATACCCGTTTTACGGACCTCACCCGAGGGAACACGGTACCCAAATTCTTTTTACGGGGACTAACCCGAGGGAACTGTAATGACTCAGACCCTTGTTATTTTAGAAGCATTAATGAAAACGGATGTGTTATGCCCAGTGGAAATGTTTGGAAGTGCAAATCGTGCGTGAGAATTAAATTTTGGGTTTCTATGTGCTCGATGATGATGGTTGAAGGTAAATTTACGTAGGAAAACATCGTGGTGAGACGTTTGACTTATGCTTGCACTCGATTTTGGCAACTTCTGTTCAGTGTGTCTCCCAGCGTTGGCCGCTCGAGCAGTGGGGAGCCCGCTCGAGCGGACTAATGGCAGAAGGTTTCTGGGGTGTGATCGCTCGAGCGGTGGGGGTCTGCTCGAGCGGACTGTCACAGAGCAGACTCTTTAAAAAAGGCCGCGTGGGGCTTTTCTTCCCATTCTTTTTGTCCTCTCTCTCTCTAGAGTGTGAACGAGGGTTAGGGCTGAGTTTGAGAATTGTTTAGAGCTTCTTTGGGTGAGATCTCTCGCTTTCTCTCGGTGGCTCAAGCGTTGGAAGCCCGATCTTGGTGTTGGAGATGCTTTTCTCACCGTGCAGTTGGAGATTCCCATGGATGGAGCTTGTTTGAGGCTTTCTCTTGTGGATCTAGCATCCTTAAGGTAGGATCTAAGATTTTCTTAGAATATTTTTGTGATATGTGTTGTGTTTTCCAATTTGTGAACACAAAAGCATGAAATACATGTTTTCAAAGCCTTTAATTGAAGTTTGATGATAATGAGAGTTTAATATTGAATCTATGAGGGATTTAATGTGTTTTTGTCTTGACAATGTCATTTATAAGGGTTGGATTGCAAAAAATGAGAAATTAGGGTTTGGGATTTGAGCTAATGTTATGAAAATTGGAGGTTTTGGGTTTAAAGAACCGGCATGATGAAATTGAGGAAATTGTTGGTTAAATTGAGAATTATCATAACCTATTGTCACCATTTTTTTTTATAAATCTATGTAGCACTTGTTGATGTAAAGCATAAATTGTGGGTTTTATTGAATAAAACCAACGATATGGTGAATTTGAAATTGATGTGAATGGTTCATTTGGATTTGAACCCTAAAATAATAAAATTGTGAATAATAGAAATAGATAATAATGTGGGTTTGGCGATAGGAATCTTTAGAGTTGGACTCGCATGTGTATGTGATATAGGTTTGGCGAGAAGAGTCTTTAGGGTTGGACTCGCGTGTGTATGTGATATGGGTTTGGTGAGAGGAACCATTTGGGTTGGACTCACATGTGTGTGTTGTTTTATGATATGCTGAAAAAGGACCGGCTTGTGGATCTATGGATCATTTAAGGCTGGGCACGAGTTGCTCCTCGGTGAAAGACTAAAAAACTGCGCAGATTGGGTTCTCTACCCGCCGGCTAGCAATCGAGTAAGGACGAGTCGTGTTGGGGTATAGCATATTTTGTTACTTCATAGGGCCTGTGTGGCCGGGTTGAGTGTAACGTTACGGGAATCTATACACTCGTCCGACGTCAGTGCCTATGTTTTGAATCAAGAATTGGTAAAAATGTGAAAATGACAACGAGTTTGTGGGTTGGCGTGTGTTAGTGTGGGTGTTGGCATGTTGCTGTGTGCATGATAAATGATTGAGTTGGCAAAACCTTAACTGGAAAATGAAACAAAATGGTAAAACGTGTTGGGTAATGGGAGATGATAAAGGAATTGGGTTAGTGAAACCTTAATTGAAGAAATTGAGAAGACTATGAAATGAAAAAAGCGTTGGGTGAATAAAATGGAGGTAAAACGTGTTTGGTTAATTAGGATTGGTAAATTGAACAATTTCATGGAAACTAAGAAGTATTGAAAAATAATTCTTTTTATATGAAACTCGGTTATGTAGTGAGATCTTATTTGAGAATAAATAATATGTTTTGATTAAACTACATGTGCATCTTGCATAATCACCCTCATATATCATGCATGTATTCGAGGTTAGTCTTGTTCCTACGAGCCTCAGCTCAAGTTGTTTAACAACATTTCAGGTGATAGTAAGAAGAAAGTTCCGGGCCAAGGTGATGGTCGTTGAACCTTTGGCGTTGTATGTAGCGTTGTGTTTCCTGTGGGTAATCAATGTTAAGGAATGGAATTGTAAAGATATTATATTTTATTTTTGAATGTTTAGAACATTGTAATTGAGGGTTGGAATATTGTGTTGTAAGGCCTTAGAGCCATATATTAATGTTGTGCATGCATGTGAGGCCATTTATTGTATAATGGTTGAATGCTTGAACTCCTGGTTACGGTAATCTTTGTTAATGAATGTGTAATAACAAGTTGTTCTTAAAGGAGCTTTTTACCTAAATGGGTTGTTTAAAAGTACAGTTTTCGAAGAGAAGATTTTCACTTGGGTTGGTTTCCAAAAATATATTCGAATTATATTAAAACGGGATAGGGATGCTATAGGAACACGGTACCCAGCTTGCGCAAGTTTTCGGTCTTTCACTGCAGAGCTGTTTAAGCACAACTTATTCACATCCTCAGCCATTTTTGATTTCCCAAAGGAACACCCCGGGAGGCGACCCGATACCCAGCCATTTTCGATTTCCCGAAGGGACACCCCGAGAGGCGACCGATCACCAAGCCATTTTTGGTTTCCCGAAGGAATACCCCGGGAGGCGTCCCGATACCAAGCCATTTTCGGTTCAATATTTGGTTATCCATATCAAGATTCATTAAAAATCGGGAGTCCATCTCCCCAATTCACAATCATATTTCCAATTTCATATCATCAATGAACACTATTATTACATATCCATCCAGTTCGTCAATTCCACATTCTTCTTCTCAATTTGTATCTTTCCAATCACATATTAATTACACGTTGTATTTTAAATTTAAAGATGACAGTCTCAAGTTTAACCCAACTTATTTTTTCTGAAACTTTTAATTCAACATTTCTATATTATTTTGTAAAATAGAGTCAATTTAGTTCATTTAACTCAACTAACTAATTAGGAGACTCCATCAGCACATTTTCTTTTTATTTCTATTAAACCGTTTTATCCATATGTTTGAACTCACAACCCAAAGTTTAATCGACATAAAGTATCAAGTTCTCAATTTAAATTAACAATCCCATTTTCATTCATTTCATTACACAACCACATATTCCACGCAATTATTTTCACATTAGTATATGTCGTCTCATACCATTCATTAATTGTTGAATTTAATCCATCCTTCTAATTCAATAGTTCTCGTTTCAAAAAATACCTCATTTTCACAAAACCAGTGTAAATTATCTTTTTATCATCGCATTAATTATGAGACCTGGCCCGTTTCTTTTTTAGACTTATATATGTTTGATATGTTTTCGCATATATTTTGTTTGATGTATGATTTATTTGTTTTGATGCATGTTTACATTTAAATAAGCATGCAGGGTTGGTTCCCGGGGTTGTAGAGAGTTGTTGTGTGAATTTTAAAAATTTAAAAAAAAAAGATATTTTTGAGATATTTTGCCTATAAATATCTTTTCCTAGATATTTTGTTCGAAATATCTTTCTCTTCCTCTCTCTAGCTTTGAGACTCACCAAATGCTCTGCCTTCTCTCTAACTTCTGGGGGCCCGGGGCTTGGTTTTTGACAAACCAACCACTGATCCTTAGTATCGGCATCGAGGGTTACACATCCATCCGGACAGAATTTCATTTCGATGAAGCTCGATTTTATACGTGGATCGAGGCATAGAATTTTTAACTCACCGAGGTTAGATCTTAGACTATATAACTGTTAGAGGGTACTATATGTAGTCCTACGTGTTTCTACCATTTAAAAACGCATGAAATGTGATTTACGTTTCAAATCGGGTTTTGGGTTTAAAACCATTTTTCGGCGTTTCGGTGGATGAAACCTCGTTTCGAGAGTTTCCTTTCGAGGTTTTGGGGTGAGGCTTGGACGTGTGTAAATCCAAGGGTGTTAGGAGGATGTTTGGAGGTTTGATTTGAGGTGTGGAGGGCAAAACTGTAGCAAAAAAATCATTTTCTGGGCTATTCAGTCGACTGGACCAGGGAGGTCAGTCGACTAGATCATCATTTAGTGAGTTCTGTCGACTGGACCTGGGAGGTCAGTCGACTGGACCTGGATCATCTAAAACGTTTGGGTGAAAATATGTTTTTACATGTTTTATTTGATCTCTATGGTTTATGGATTGGATCTCCTTATATACATGTGTTGTATATCTGCTTATGGGTTGGTTTTGAAATGTTTATCTATAGATGTACCATGACAGTGGGTTTAGTTGAGTTGGGCTTTCATTGCTCCTCGGTGCAAGTCCAAAAACGTGCGCAGCGTAGGTGCTCTGTACCTTCGAGTTAGTCCCCATAAATTAAGTGGTTCGGTTGCCACTGTTAATGGCGTCGTTGTCGTGACTCCGTATAGAACTTGTCATTACTAAGCTAGTGGGTCTAGGGTAATGGACGAGAGTTTATAGTTGTTACCTTTGTTCGTGTGGTAGAGTCGGTACATACGATTACATTTTATGGTGTCTCCTTGGCTATGTATCCCGGGTGGAGAATGCTGTGTTTACTGCTTTCCCTTAACTATGGCATGATATCTGTTAGGATGATATGCATAGTTTCAAGGATGGAAATGGTGGTTTTTAGATGGAAAACTTGTGGTTTTGTAAGAAAAACATGTTTGGATTTTGTGGTTGAGCTAGCTCCCACTATATGATTGCATGACCTGTATTACAGCTTTACAGTCTATTTTCTATTGGGTTTTGACTCACTGAGTGGGATTTTTGTTGTAAAACTTTTTCAGGTGAGCATGTGGAGTTGACCTAGTTGCAGAGATGATGGAAGAGTTGCTGTAGTTTTTTCTTTTTGAGACATGTACTTTTACAAGTGATGCCTGTGGAGGCTGGTTTTGTACGACTTTTAGGCGATATACTTATTCATATATGAGAATGCATGTTTATCGTTTATGAAAGCTGAACTTGGAAAATCTTTTATCCAACTACTGTATTTTGATTTTCGACTATAAAAACCTATTTTTCTTAAATGGGTGTTTTGGTGGACCTTCGCGTGACCTTGGTGTTTGGGGCGTGACAACTTGGTATCAGAACTCTGGGTTTGAATACCTAAGAGTCATGGGAAAGAGGGTACATCACATTGTGAGGATGTATGTGTGCTTGATTGCATGTGTTACAGTGTTTTTCTAACAGCAGCATGACAGCTTGTGGTGTATACGTGTGTATGGAGGTTGGACCTTAGGATTGATTAGTCTTGTCTTTGGGCCTTTGGGTTAACATACTTGGGAGCCATGTTAGAGACGCGTTTCGCGGATGTGATTTCTAGCTAGGAACCTGAGTAGGTTGTCCAGAGTGGTAAGTTTTTCTTGTTGGTTCTCCTCGGTATGTGAGATGTGATGACATGATCTTAAGTGGCAATATGTTAGCATGCTTATGTGTATTATGTCTTTTACGTTAGCAATCACATGTTGTATAGATGCTTATCCTGTTATATTGCTTTCGTACAGAGTTATGTCCACGAGGGGAGGACGAGGTCGAGGCTGTGGCTGTGGTTTTGGCCGAAAGGACGTTCCAGTCCCAGATGTTAGGGATGCTAATGCACCCCAAGGACCCGTTGCTAAGGGAGATCTGTTGCGTGAGATGGTCGGCTCCATCCGATAACTGGCTGAGGCCGCTAGGGGCAGGGAGTGTATACTTGAATCGAGGGTGACGGTCGCAATGTGCGAGTTCTGCCGTTTGGACCCTCCTACCTTTTCTAGGGATCCTAACCCCACGATAGTCACTGAATGGCTAGAGCTGGTCACCAGGATCATGGACACGCTTCAGATTGAGGAGGACGATCTTAGGGTTACTTTTGCTGCCTTTCAACTGAGGTGGAGTGCGCACATGTGGTGGAAGTTCGTCAGGACTACAGTTAGAGGCACTTGGAAGGGAATTCACGAAGGTATTTCTGTTGAAATACTTTCCAACGACACTGAGGGATCACTACAGAGAGGACTTCCTATTTTTGACTCAGGGGACAATGTCAGTGGTGGAGTATGAGGCTGAGTTCAACAGTCTGTCTCGGTTTGCATAAGAGATCGTACCTACTGACGAGTTCCGTGCAAAGCAATTTGAGAGGGGATTGAGGCCCGCTATCAGAGGTAGGATGGCGACATTCCATATGCAGGTCTTCATAGAGTTGGTATAGATGGCCATGAAGGTGGAAGACACTCTGAATGAGACGAGCAGAGACAGGGACAATTGGGGTTAGCAAGGAGGGGAACGTGCAAAGTCTTATCGGTTGGCACCCGCTGAGCTGCGTGAGCTCAAGGTACAGTTTCAGGAGTTACTAGATAGGGGGTTTATACGCCCAAGTACTTCACCGTGGGAAGCTCCTACTCTCTTTGCCAAGTAGAAAGATGGATCCTTGCGATTGTGTATCGACTACCGGAAGATGAATCAAGTGACTGTAAGGAACAAGTATCTTATGTCGAGGATAGATGATTTGTTTGATTAGTTGAAGGGGTCAAGCTGCTTTTCCAAGATTGACTTGAGATCGGGGTACCACCAGTTGAGGATTAGGGACGAGGATATAGCGAAGACCGCCTTCCGGACTCGTTATGGTCAGTATGAGTTTTTGGTCATGCCGTTCGGTTTAACGAACGCTCTTGCTACATTTATTGGTTTGATGAACCAGATTTTTCATCCATACTTAGACAGTTTTGTGGTGGTGTCTGTGGATGACATTCTCATCTATTCACCTACTAGGGAGATGCATGAGGACCATCTGCGTATTGTTCAGTACGTTTTGAGAGAGCATCGCTTGTATGCGAAGTTCGAGAAGTGAAAGTTCTAGATGTCTGAGGTGAGGATTTTGGGACACGTAGTGTCGACAAATGGAGTAGCAGTGGATTCATCGATGACAGATGCTGTGACAGGTTGGGAGCGATCGAAGAACGTCTTTGAGATCTGTAGTTTTCTGGGTTTAGCTGGTTATTATCGACAGTTCGTGAAGGATTTTGCGAGACTTGCTGCGCCGATGACGCGTCTAACGTGGAAGGGAGTTGTGTATGTTTGGAGTGAGTCTTGTGTGTCAGCATTCCAGGAGCTAAAGACGAGGTTGACTAGCGCGCCAATGTTGATTATCCCAGAGCAAGGCTTGGGATATACAGTGTATTGTGATGCATCACACGACGGTTTGGGCTGTTCCTTGATGCAGGAAGGGAAGCATGTAGCCTATGGTTCTCAGCAGCAGAAGATCCATGAGAAGAACTACCCAACACATGATCTGGAGTTGGCAGCCGTGGTTTTTTCCTCGAAGACATGGCGTCACTACCTGTATGGTGAGCACTTCGAGATTTTCTCCGATCACAAGAGTCAAAAATACTTAATTTCACAAAAGGACCTAAACTTGCACCAACGACGATAGATGAAGTTATTGGAGGATTATGATTTTGATTTGCAGTATCATTCTGAGAAGGCCAATGTTGTGGCTGATGCTCTCAGCAGGAGAACTCATGGCTTGTTAGCTTATGTTGCTATACGAGAATGGGACATGCTTAGAGAGATTGGGGAGTTTGCTATCTGTTTTGGGGATACAGCGACAGAGGCCACCTTATTTTTAGTAGTTTAACGACCAGCATTGATTGCACGAGTGTTAGAGGTCCAGCAGACGGATCAAGAAGCTCAGATGATACGAGATCGTGTTGCTAGTGGAGAGGATAAAGTGGGATGGATTGTGGGTTCAGACTAGAGTCTGAGGTTGGACGGGAGGTTGTTTGTGCCAGAGTTATGCCGAGCGGATCTACTACATGACTGTCATCATTCACGCCTTGTAGTGCATCCTGGAGGCACGAAGATGTATCATGATCTACGTCGACAGTTCTATTGGACAGGAATGAAGAAGGACGTGCTTCAGTTTGCTTCTCGGTGCCTTACCTGTCAGCAGGTAAAGACGGAGCACCAAAAACTGGGAGGATTGTTACAACCGTTACCGGTATCTGAATGGAAGTGGGAGAACGTCACGATGGACTTTGTGTTAGGACTTCCTCGCTCACCTAGGGGACACGACGTCGTTTGGGTTGTGGTTGATAGGTTGATGAAGTCTGCACACTTTCTTCCCATCCGTGTGAAGGAATCGGTGGATCGACTGAGTAGATTATATGTCAGAGAGATAGTCTGCTTGCATGGAGTGCCAGTGTCTATTGTTTTTGACTGAGATCCGCGCTTCACATCGCGCTTTTGACAGAGTCTTCAGGAGGCTTCGGGGACGAACTTGATATTCAGTACTGCTTTTCACCCCCAGACAGATGGTCAGTCTGAGAGAACTACACAGATTCTGGAGGACATGTTGAGGGCCTGTGTCCTTGATTTCAGAAGTTCTTGGTAGGATCATCTACCTTTAGTAGAGTTTGCATACAACAACAGCTATCATTCCAGTATTGGGATGGCACCCTATGAGGCTCTATATGGTAGACCGTGTAGGTCACCAGTATGTTGGACATATGTGGGAGAGACCATAGTTTTGGGACCCGACTTGGTGCGGGAGATGACGAAGAAGATCGCAGTGATTCGCCAGCGTCTTCAGATAGCTCAGAACCGTCAGAAGAGTTATGCAGATCAGAGGAGAAGACCTTTGGAGTTTGCAGTGGGGGATCACGTGGTCCTGAAGGTCTCACCTCATCGAGGTTTGATAAGGTTTGGTCGTAGCGGGAAGCTAGCACCGTGTTTCATTGGGCCTTTTGAGATTCTTGACAGGGTTGGGGAGGTTGCATATCGTTTGGTTTTGCCACCTCAGTTTGCATCTGTGCACAACGTGTTCCACGTTTCTATGCTTTGGAGGTACGAGCCTGATCCTTCACATGTGTTAGATTGGGCCAAGCTGTGGGTTGATGAGGATGCCACTTATGAGGAGCGTCCGGTGAAGATTCTCGATATAAAGGAGCAAGTGTTATGAGGCAGAACAATCGCCTATGTCAAGGTCCTATGGCTTCATCACGGGGTTGAAGAAGCTACATGGGAGCTGGAGTCGGGGATGCGTGTTAGATATCCGGAGCTTTTTCCTTTGTGACCTTGTAGCGAATTTTGGGGGCAAAATTCTTAAGGGGGGAGAGTTGTGAGACCCGGACCCGTCTCTTTTTGAGACCATATACGTTTGATATGTTTTCGCATATATTTTGTTTGATGTATGATTTATTTGTTTTGATGCATGTTTACGTTTAAATAAGTATGCGGGGTTGGTTTCTGGGGTTGTAGAGAGTTGCTGTGCGAATTTTAACAATTTAAAAAAAAAGATATTTTTGAGATACTTTGCCTATAAATATCTTCCCCTAGATATTTTGTTCAGAATATCTTTCTCTTCCTCTATCTGGCTTTGAGACTCACCGAACGCTCTGCCTTCTCTCTAACTTCTCGGGGGCCCGGGGCTTGGTTTTTGACAAAGCAACTGCTGATCCTTAGTATCGACATCGAGGGCTACACATCTATCTGGACAGAATTTTATTCTGACAAGCTCGATTTTGCACGTGGATCGAGGCGTTGAGTTTTTAACTCACCGAGGTAGGATCCTAGACCGTATAACTGTTAGAGGGTACTACGTGTAATCCTACGTGTTTCTACCGTTTAAAAACGCATGAAAAGTGATTTACATTTCAAATTGGATTTTTGGATTTAAAACCATTTTTTGGCGTTCCGGTGGATGAAACCTCGTTTCGAGAGTTTCCTTTCAAGGTTTTGAGGTGAGGCTTGGACGTGTGTAAATCCAAGGGTGTTAGGAGGATGTTTGGAGGTTTGATTTGAGGTGTGGAGGGCAAAATCGTAGCAAAAAAAAAAAACATTTTCTGGGCTGTTCAGTCGACTGAACCAGGGAGGTCAGTCGACTAGATCATCATTTGGTGAGTTCAGTCCACTGGACCTGGGGGGTCAGTCGACTAAAATTCCTTCTGTTTTGGGTACTCTTTTCCGGAGTTTTTCAGTCGACTGGGGGCTTGGGCCAGTCGATTGGGGTCTTATATGGGCTATTGGTGTTGTTTTGGTGGTTGGATTTTTGGCTTCTCTCACTTTCCTCGAATGGTTTTAAAGCGATGGATTTATAAGATCTCGCGTTTCGGAGGTTGATTTTCAAATGGATGGTTTGAAAAAGGAGTTTTTACGATAACTTTGGGAAAAACGTGTTTGTTGAAGGTTTGGAGCTAGCCTTTGGGGTTGAGTCTCAACTTCTAAAACGTTTGGGTGAAAATATATTTTTACATGTTTTGTTTGATCTCCATGGTTCATGGATTGGATCTCCTTATATATATGTGTTGTATATCTGTTTGTGGGTTGGTTTTGAAATATTTATCCATAGATGTATCGTGATAGTGGGTTTGGTTGAGTTACACTTCCATTGCACCGAGGTGCAAGTCTAGAAACATGCGCAGTGTAGGTGCTCTGTACCTTCGGGTTAGTCCCCATAAATTGAGTGTGTGTGTGTGTGCTTTGTACCCATGGGCTCAGGTCCCGTAAATTAAGCAGCAGGTGCTCTATACCTTTAGGCTAGTTCCCGTAAATTGAGTGGTTTGGTTGCCTCCTTTAATGGCGTCGTTGTCGTGACTCCGTATAGAACTTGTCATTACTAAGCCTGTGGGTCTAGGGTAATGGACGAGAGTCTATAGTTGTTACCTTTGTCCGTGTGGCAGAGTCGGTACAAAGGATTACATTTTATCGTGTCTCCTCGGCTGTGTATCCCGGGTGGAGAATGTTGTGTTTACTACTTTCCCTTAACTGTGGCATGATATCTGTTAGGATGATATGCATAGTTTCAAGGATGGAAATGGTGGTTTTCAGATGGAAATCTTGTGGTTTTTGTAAGAAAAACTTGTGTGGCTTTTGTGGTTGAGTTAGCTCCCACCATATGATTGCATGACCTGTATTACAATTTTACAGTCTATTTTCTATTGGGCTTAGGCTCACGGAATAGGATTTTTGCTGTAAAACCTTTTTCAGGTGAGCACATGGAGTTGACCTAATTGCAGAGGTGATGGAAGACTTGCTGCAGTTTTTTCTTTTTGAGACATGTACTTTTACATGTGATGCCTGTGGTGGCTGGTTTTGTACGCCCTTTAGGCGATATACTTATTCATGTATGAGAATGCATGTTTATCGTTTATGAGAGCTGAACTTGGAAAATCTTTTATCCAACTACTGTATTTTGATTTTCGACTGTAAAACTTATTTTTCTTAAATGGGTGTTTTGGTGGGTTTTCGCGTGACCATAGTGTTTGGGGCGTGACATTAATCCTTCACTATGATACTCTAGCATAATTCACTATTTATTCACCTTATTCAAACAATTTCACAAAATAACTCATGATTATGTCAAGAGTCTCTTATTTCCCAAATTCAACTATTAATTCAAGTCAAGTTAATAATATTTAAAGTTTCAACATCGAACAATTATCTCATTAAAATTACGTTAAAAAGGATCTTAGTATTAATTTTCCTTCTTCTTGTCCCACCACATGGATTTCAAACACTAACCAATCAAGCTCCCATATTACTATAACCAAAACTTTCTTATCAATCGAATTTCAAACACTAACCAATCAAGCTCCCATATTACTATAACCCAAACTTTCTTATCGATCCATCTTCAAATCTTTTCAATTTATCTATAAAAGTCTCAAGAACACACCCACTTGTCTCTTTCATTAATTATTTCCCTTAAGTTAAATTTGTACATTTTCTAGCATTAATCATCGCTATATCCAGTCAACCATTTTTTTTATCTACTATGCTTGTACCCTACCCATTTTTTAATTTTCTCTAAGTTCCATAACTTAGCTTTCGAAAATATTAGGGGGAAAGTGAACATCACCATCATTAACTATATGCTTGACCTTTCTCCCAAAGTTAACAAATCACGTCTCCAAACACCACATATCTAACGTATGCTCTATTATAACATTCAATTCTCATAGAACTAATTTAATTTCTCAAAACCTAAACTAGGATCTTATAGGGTTTAAAAATCAATCAACGCAACTTAAATTTCCAAAGATTTTGGTTATTAATACAAAGACCTCAAGTTAAATAAGTCCAAGCAAGCCCATCTTCATTCCAAGGGTTATCTTTATCATTCTATAGATTTGAATCTTCTAATTTATTTAATTATTTTATAAGATTCAGCCTTCCTGACACACCCACCAAATTTTCTAATTAACCTTAGGTTTGATCCTCCGATAGTCTCTTAACAAATCACAAAGTTTCATTAATTCACCTAGAACCTCAACTTCATCACAATTTCCACTTATTGAGAAAGATCCCTCCATAATTTACTAATAAATCCCAACTCTCAAATTATGGAGATTCTTGTTCTTCCCCAAATTAACGTCACTACAGCACTAACTCATGTCATCACCATTGGTTCTAACCACAACCCTCGTACTTCAAGTCTAGGCTAACAAACGTGATTTTAAATTTTTAAATCTTAACGCTGCATGGTTTAAATTACCTATTCCAAGTTCCCATTTCCACTTTGTTAACTAATTATCATAAACTCAAATCCAACTGGTCATAATTAATCTAATAGCTTAGTTAATCTTACAAAGTTAGGGTTCTCACAAATTTGTCCAGTAAATCAACACAAACCATAATCAATTCACCCACATTAATCTGAATCCTACCTCATGGAGCCGCCAACGCCTTACAATCTCGCCAAAATCAAAACCCCAGGTTTAGCCCTTCAGAGAATTTTAGCCTCCAGTTGCTTGGTTGCAGAGTTCTCAGCGTGGATAGTTAAAATCTCCACCGATGGCAACCAATTTCACGTAGAAGGTGACCAATTTAGAGTTCTGGATCCTTAATTGCTGAGAAAGCTTGGTCCCCAAGCTCGAGCTCCATCAATGGCAAAAATGGGAACAAAAATGAGGAAGAAAAAGAGAGAGGCGCAGCAGGTGGCGGCTTGGAAAATATTTGGGTCTTAATCTTTGATGTACATTCACTGATTCTTGGGAGAAACAAGGGTATGGTGCTTTGAGTTCAACGTCCACAGCAACAAAAACACAAAACAGAAACGAAAAAGGAATATGAGAAGAGGTAGTGCCGGCGGGTCTGTGGGAAAATTAGGGCTCCCAACTCCTTAATTATGTGACAGAGAATTAAAGGTTGAAGAGAAGAAGAAGAACCAGAGGCGCGGCAACTGGCGGTGGGGCAGAACTTCGGGACATTTCCATGGAATCTGGAAAAATGAACAGAGAAGGGAGAAGAGAAGAACCGAAGAAGAAGAGGATGACAGAGGCCTCGGGAAAGGGGGACATTCGGTCTCTCTCTTATTTGTGTTGGTCCCTCTCTCTCGCTCTCTCACGATCTCCCTCTCTCGATCTCTCGATCTCCCTCTCACTCTCTCTCTCTCTCTCTCTCTCGATTTTTCCTTCTCTACTCCTCCAGAAGCATCTCAGCTTCGGCTAAGATGTAAAATTTTTTTTTTCTAACGCGAAATTAAGAGAAAATACTTGGTTTATCCCTCACTTAATCAAATTTTAATTTAAGTAATTATATTAGAATATTCCCACCATTTATAGAATTAATCATTAATAATTTTTCCAGTTTCCCAACACACCCCGACTGCACATAATATACCATAGTATTGTCAAAAGTTATTTCTGAAAATTAAAGTAATTAATAAATGCTAAACTCATACCGGGCCGCTACAATTTTTAATAAGTACAGAAAGGGTATATACATTGCACGTGACTTAAAATAGGCTCAAATGAATAAGATATGCAAGACAGAGACCACAACCTATTGATTTTAGGTTAGATCTACCATCTTTCATCCTCTATGCAAGTAATAACTCTAAATAAAATATACATGATATCAAAAATGAATAACAGAAAGCCTAAAACACATTTTCGTGCTACTAATCTCTCAAAAACTACACAACCATAACAAAGGGGATGACGGCCGTGACAAATATGATGGAAAAGAAGGCGGCCGTAACATTTACATAACCTTAAAATCATGCGAACATGAACGTACATAGAATGGAAACCATGACCCATTCGGTCTAGGTCAGATCTACCATTCATTATTCGACAGAAAGATAGACAGATAACAGAGGGGTCTGAAAAGGGTTTTTAAAATTTTTGGCCTTAGAATAATGTCACGGCCATAACAATACAATGTTGTAGCCATTGATATAAAAAGGCATAAAGGTAGCGGCTCCTATAAAAAAGACACGGCCGTCACTATTGGTCTAATAGAACACAAGGCCGTGACATAAGAAAGTTACGACTGGTATGTTCTAGAGCCTCAGTATGCTTCTAATGTTTCAGTGTGCTTATGAGTATCAAAACAGGATGTATACAAATGTAAATATACGAAATAGAAGGCTATGCAGATATTTTTAATGATGAAGACTTAGAAGAAACGAATATTAACATTAAAATGAATGGTAAACAGGAAATAAAAACAATGGAAACCTTATCCATGACACCCTTGGGGAAGAAGATGAGGGTTTAAGAAGAGTCGTGGTATCTTAAGGTTACTTCGTGTGAATATCCACCTCGAATGGCCCCTCGATGGTGAGAATACGATACCTCCGAACCAATATACGTGCTCCAAGAATTCTTCCGAAGCACACAAGAGCGCAAATGAGGCTTGGAAAGTATGGAATGGATAGGAGAATATCGGGTGGGGGAGTATTTGGGAAGAGTTTTGGTATCCAGGTATGTCTCTCCTTTTTTTCTACTTGGAATCGTCGCCTATTTATAGGCAAGGCGAGCAACACATACCCTTCTAGGATGCTGTCACATGTCCAAAAAGGGGTAATAGTGACAGCCGTTACCTTTTTGCTTTTGTGCAGTACAGGCCGTTACCTTTATAGTGGTAAAAAGGACAACCGTGACTTTTAAAAGTCCTGTTAGAACAAGGCAACCCAAGAGGGGGGGTGAATTGGGTTTCTTTATCAATAAAAAAGATTAAATTCTTTTTCTGAAAACCTTTTGATTTTTTA
>JAULJZ010190147.1:0-18836 GCA_032270985.1 Heliamphora pulchella | reverse complement strand
GATGACCCTCTCCGGCATGTGGTCGTGGAAGTCAGCCATCTTAGCCTTCGCAACAGCATCTGCAGCTGCCCGTGTCTTGTCCTCGGCAACACGGCGAGAAGCGTACTCTGCCTCGAGAACGAGGGCATCTATAGCCCCCATGGATGAACTCGCCACAGCAGAGGGGCCCCGTCGCACCCCCAAGTCATCATCTCCATGGCCCTGATCCGCAATGAAGAGGAAGGGAATCACGAAGAATAACGTAAACATCTCACAAAAGCAAGAAAGAATAACACGAAAGCTAAGAAACAAGGAGAAGCAAAGGGAAGGTTGGGAGAGAGTTGAGAGCGCTAAGAAGCTAGAGAGAGAGAGTAGAGGTGAGAATGAGCATGGCCTGCACGCCCTGGAGGTCCTTGTACACGTCTCATAGTGGCGATCGCCATGTTTGGTGATAGCGACCGTTAGGATAATGAAGAGTCACTCGGCGACCGCCAACTCGAATGGGTTTTTATCAAACGACTGCCATGTCAAAAGGGTTTTGTCTAGGTGGTCGCCCCCCTTTCAAACGTCATTGAGTTTTGGGGTTCTGTGAGGAGTTGTTTGGGTGTTTGCTATTTGTTTTTATGTGTGTTTTTAGCTTATTGTTTAGTTCTATTAATAAATTTTGTGTGTGCATCTTTTATTAATGTTTTAGTTGTGTGTGTTTTTCAAAAATAATTTTTAAAATCTTTCGAATGTGTTTATCAAATATAATTTTAAATCTTATTTTGTTCTATGTGATTTTCTATCTTGTCTTTTGGTGATACTTTATCTCGATAAATTTAATTTTAAGTCGTGACTTGGTTTTTAATTATTTTTATCCCGTGATTTGTCCCGAATTTTTAGGTCTTGACTCAACCTATTAATTCGTGGTTTTTCCTCTCAATAATTTTAATTTAAGCCGTGACTTGGCTTTTAATTAATTTTATTTCGTGTTTCGTCTCGAATTTTTAGGTCTTGACTCGACTTATTAATTCATAGTTATCCTTCTCGATGAAAATAATTTTAAGCCGTGACTTGGCTTTTGATTATTTTTATCTCACCTTCATCTTGAATTGTTAGGTCTTGACTCAACCGATCAGTTTGTGATTGCTTTCCCAGTTAAGGTAATTTCTAGGATCTTGACTCGATCCTTTTGATTATCTTACCCCCAGCCGAGTTCTTAGATCTTAACTTGATTTTTGACTTTTTTGATTCGATTTTTAGGATTTGTTTGATCATACCAGCATCTGCATCATGTTAGCATTTGCATCATATATTCTTGTACTTTGCCCCAAGAATTATGTTTTGATCTGATCCATAGCAAAGGCGTACGTAGGCAGCTCGATAGAAATTTGAGTACGACCAACATCATATGCAAGCTTGTGTGTGTGTGGCCTAAGATTGACGGCTCGGTCAAATGGTTGTTGTCTCTGGATCTTTCATATAACTTGTATCACATGTTGCTATGCAAGTTATATCAAAAAGGGGCAACTATAGATACCCCAATTTGATCCCGCCTAATCTTAGGTGAATCCGATGATGAAAACAGTTGAAATGATACCTCAGTACGATCCTCAGAAAATGATCCAAGCTCGGTATTTGAACCCAATTATCAAAACCTTTAAACCAATAAAACCAGTCTGAACCGCCAACTCCAATGTTAGCGACCGCCATAGAACTTTTTGGAAGATTCCATCTTTTTGTGGCAACTGCCAACTCCATTTTGGTGACCGCCATGGAACTTTTTGAAAGATTTCACCTTTTTGTGGCAACCGCCAACTTTTATTGTGGCAACCGTCAATAGAAGCTCTTGGAACCTTTTCAAATATGGCGACTGCCATGTTCATACACGGCAACCGCCAATTTCAAATGGTCTGACGTGTCCCAGAACGTGTCAGCATCTCACCAGTAGAAGAATTCTATAAATACTGTACTCTAGCGTACATTTTTAGGACAATTTTAGAGAGAAGTTTAGTGAGAGAAGCACTGCCAAGTAGCCAAGCAATCCGAGCCCCGACGCTGAAACCCTGCTGAAGTACCGAGAGACGAACCCCCGATACCGAAATTCTGAAACTCTAACCTGGATCATCGCTCAAGGACCGAATTGTCCATTGTCATTCCCCAACTCAAGTATTCCTTAGCAATCCAGGTACTTTACTTGGATCCCCGGTCTATCTAATTCCATTTTCTACCTCTTTAGAGTGCCCGGGTTAATTTGATTTTTTAATCTTAATTACGTTCGTACATTGCTTATAATTGCTTCATTTATGTTTAGATTTAAACTTTAACTTATTTAGCTTACTTGTTTTGTTTATTTGTTTACTTACATCAATTTTGTTAATTCATCAATTAGTGCTAACATAATTTGATAATACGACTAAACGATGTCGTTATTGTTATAATATAAACACTTACATATATATGGTTGTAATCATCAATATTACACCTATTTGATGCTAATATTTCTTTATCTTTTCTTTTTCTTGTAATGCAGCTTTATTTTTCTTTTAATGTCCCTTTTTTTCTTTTCTTTAATACCAATATTCCATTTCATTTTCTTTTCTTTCTTTTTAATATTAGCTTAATGATCCTTCACTAGCATTAATTTAACGTTTCTTTATTAGTTTTTATTTTTATTTTCTTTTAATATTAGTGTAATTTTTTTTTCTACCATTTTATTTTATTTTCTTTTCATTTTTATTATTATCTTTATTTTTCATATAATGTTCCATCTTATTTTTCTTTTAAAGTTAGCTTAATTTTTCTTTTATAGTATTTCTTTTATTTTTTTTTATTTTTTTTCTTTTAACTTTCTTTGTTAAGTATTAAAACTCTATCAAAATCCTTTAATTTAGTTTTTCTTTCTTTCTTTCTTTCTTTTTCCTTTTCTTTTACTTTGTAAAGCATTAAAGTCCTTTAAAATCTTCAAATTTTGGTTTCATTTATCTTTAATAGCACTCACTTTATTTGTTTTCTCTTTTATTTTGTTTAAACATAAAATCTATAAAAAAAAATCTCTTAGTTTTAATTTAACTTCTTTTTAATAGTATTTTGTTTATTCCTCCTTTCTTTTATTTTCTTTAACATGGATTCAAAAATCTTTTAATTATTAGCTTAGTTTTCTTTCACTTCTTTTATTCTTAGTTAGAATTTAACATTTTAAAGTATGTTTCATGTTAATATAATTTTGGATTGTTTTGGTAATATGCATTTAGCATCATTTTTTTTATGTATGTCTTGTTCACTTTCTTTAAAATTTTGTTTAGAATAGTTTGCTTTATAACAATCCATGTTTAGGCAATTTTAGCAATTTCTAACATGTTTTTGTTCTTTTATTTAAATCATGATAGCTTAGGTTGTTTTGGTGAAATTACATGCGGGCGTACTCCAAGTATCCTTTAGTTAGAAATGGCATGCCGTTAGACTTAGGGTTATTCTTTTGATACTTGTTTTATTTGGCGTTCTATATACATATGTTATATATTTTTCATATTTGATTTTTGATGTTCTCTCTTTACCCCACTTTCTTTATTTGCATGCATTTGAGAAATTTTATTAAAGAACCAATGTTGATTAGTAGAGGCCAATCTTACGGTTGGGCGAACGGAGTACCTAACACTTTTTTCGATTCATACCTTATCCACTGAACCCCTTTTCTCTGGTTAAACGTTTTAAAGATCGGTACCCATTTTGTTTTTCTTGATTTTTCTCAAAAATTAAGTAGCGACTTTATTTTCAACAAAAAAAAGATTTTCAAAATTTGTCTTTCAAGGTGTTAAAATATTTTCCAAACATCCTTTGAATTCCCATATTTTTAACCATTTTAAAACTCTAAAATCTTGGCACCATAGTGAAAAAGCTACAGAACCTTGACATAAGTAATGGTTCTCCCTCTCAACACTTACTCCTTCATGTCTACGATCATTACAGGTCGCTCCTCATAAGTAACATCCTCATCCACACGTAACTCAGCCTAATCCAACACATGTGACGGGTTAGGCTCGTACTTTTGAAGTATAAAAATATGAAACACGTTGTGCACAGATGCCAACTAATGGGGTAAAGCCATATGATATGCCACATTCCCAATCCTCTCAAGGATCTCGAACAGCTCAATAAAACATGGTGATAGCTTCTCGCTATGGCCAAATCTCATCAAACCTCAGCGTGGTGAGACTTTCAGAAACACGTGATCCCCCATCTCAAACTCTAAGGGCCTTCTCCTCTGATCAGCGTAATTCTTTTGATAAACTTGGTGCGGGAAACGATGGAGAAGATCTTGGTGATTCGCCAATGTTTAGTGACGGCTTATCAAAAGAATTACGGCTTATCAAAACTGCGGTCTTTTTCACATCTGTCCAATACATCGGTGATCTACACGGCTTATCATACAAGGCCTTGGAAGATGCCATCCGAATGCAAGACTGGTAACTGTTGTTATACGCAAACTCTGCCAATGATAAATTATCTTCCCAAGAACCTCGAAAATTGAGCACACAAGCTCGCAGCATGTCCTCCATAATTTGTATAGTCCGCTCAGACTGACCATCCATATGAGGATGAAAAGCAGTGCTAAAAAGCAAGCTCAGCCACAAAGCTACCTGAAGACTCTTCCCAAAATGCGATGTAAAGTGCGAGTCTCAGTCGAAAACAATAGTTACAGGTACTCCGTGTAATCGAATCATCTCACTAACATACAATCTACTCAGTTTGTCCACAGAATCCTTCACGCGAATGGGAAGAAAATGTGCAGACTTCGTTAACCTATCAACTACAACCCAAACAGCATTGTGCCCCTTTGGTAATTTAGGAATTCCAGACACGAAATCCATAGTGATGTTTTTCCAGTTCCATTCCGATACTGACAACGACTGTAGCAACCCTACAGGTCTCTAATGCTCTGCCTTAACTTACAGATAAGTAAGGCACCGAGAAACAAACTAAACCACATCCCTCTTTATTTCCTTCCACCAAAACTAACAGCGCAGATCATGATACATCTTGGTGCCTCCTGGGTGCACTACCTGACGAGAATCGTGAAAGTCCCGTAACACGTCGCCACGGCACGATTCTTGTAGAAACACTCTCCTTACAAATCTCAAACTCTAATCCGGGCTCACAATCAAACCAAACCCGTGGTATTCTTCCTAGTAGCAATACGATCACGTAACATCTGAGCCTCCTAATTTGTCTGCTGAGTCTCCAGCACACGAGCAACCAATATAGGTTGTGAAACTACTAAAAATAAGGTTGCACCCTTCTCTATCTCCCTGAGACATAGATCAAACTCACCAACCTCTCTAAGCATGTCCCACTCTCGTCTGGCAATGGAAGCTAATGAACCATGAGATCTCTTACTAAGAGCATAAGCCACAACATTGGCCTTCCCGGGTGATACTAAAGGTCAAAATCATAATCTTTCATAAATTCCATCTACCATCATTGGCATAGATTTAGGTCCTTCTATGAAAACAAGTATTTTAAACTCTTATGATCGAAAAAACTCTCAAAATGCTCACCATAAAGATAGTGTCGCCATGCCTTCAAGGCAAAAGACCACGACTGCCAACTTTAAATCATGTATCGGGTGATTCTATTCATGTCTTCAACTGCCGAGATCTGTAAGCAACAACTTTACATTTCTGCATCAAAACACAACCCAAGCCATCATGTGACGCATCACAATACACTGTGTAACCCAAATCTCGTTCTGGAATGACTAACACTGGTGCACTTGTCAACCTCTTTTTCAATTCATAAAATGCCAACTCACAGGGCTCACTCAAATCGAACTTGACTCTCTTTCGCGTAAGACACGTCATCAACGCGGCAAGTCTAGAAAATCTTTCACGAATCGCCGGTAGTAGCGTGCTAGACTCAAAAAGATGCGGATCTCAAATACATTTTTCAATCGTTCCCAATCCATCACTACGTCAGTCTTCGAAGAATTCAAAGATACTCCATCTCTCGATACCACATGTCTAAGAAACCTCACCTCAAGCATCTAAAATTCACACTTCTCAAACTTCACATACAGACGATGCTCTTTTAAAAGCTGTAGAGCAATACGTAGGTGTTCTTCATGCATCTTTCTTGAGGGTGAGTATATAAGAATGTCAACCACGAACACAACCACAAAACTCTCCAGATACTAATGAAATATGCGATTCATCTAGTCCATGAACGTCGTAGGAGTTCTCATCAAATGGAACAGCATAACCAAAAACTTAGTGACCATAACGAGTCCGAAAGGCGGTCTTCGCTATGTTCTCGTCCCTGATCCTCAACTGGTGATACCTTGACCTCAAATCAATCATTGAAAAGTAACTCGAACCCTTTAGTTGATCGAATAAGTCATCAATGCTGGGAATAGGATACTTGTTTTTCACCATTGTCTGATTCAACTTCCGATAGTCAATACACAACCTCAAAGACCTATCCTTCTTTTTAGCAAATAAAGTTAGAGCTCCCCATGGCAACGTACTCGAATGTACAAACCCCTAATCAAGCAGCTCCTGAACCTAGACCTTGTGCTCTCGTAACTCAGTTAGTGCAAAACGATAAGATGGCATCGAAATAGGAGTAGCTCTTAAGACGAAATCGATATAAAACACTACCTCACGACTTAGTGACAACTCAAACAGATTGTCAAGGAAGACATCTGGGTAGTTACAAACCACAGGGAAAAGCTCCCCTCGAACCCCAACCACCTCATCCAACATGAGAGCAAAAAATAGAAAACCTAGGTTTTCTCGATTTCGAACAACACCGGGCATGGATACCAAACCCTCGTCCCGATCGTTCACAAAACAAAAGCAATCACCCTTTGGCGTACAAATCAACACCCTCCATTGATCACAATTGATAAAGGTACAATAAGTGGCCAACTAGTCTATCCCTAGGATGATATCAAACATGGTCATGTATAGAATGATGAAATCAAACTCGAAATAGCGGCCGGCGACCTCTAACTCACAGGATCTATAAACTTGACCCAACACCACATTTTCACCGATCGGGGTCTCTACACACAGTGTACTACCCAACGAGCCTATCTCTAACCCCAAAGCAGATGCAAAAGCAGATGAAATAAAGGAATGTGATGCTCCCATGTCAATAAAAACTCTAGCCCATGATCTATACACTAAGAAAGTACCTCTGATCACTGATGTAGTAGCTGTAGCATCAGGCACGACTGGCGCCTTGGAAGAACTAGGATCAGTAAGGGTGTATACTCTACCCTGTGGTGCCCTAGTTTGTCCACTGTAGCCTTGGACTGTCGACTGCTGCACTGACTGTGCTGAGGCACCCCCATCTGTAATTCTAGAAGTCTGAGCCATAGGCTGTTGATGACTCTGTCGTCCCTGTGCAAGAAAAACAACTGGTGTACTTGTTGTACTCTATACACTCCCTCCTCGATGGCAGTACCTACAAAAAGACCCCAACTAGCCACACCCAGATCAGACTAGTGGCTCTCTCCCCTGTAACTGAACAAGTACAACACTCTAAGACTACCTCTTTTGTGAACAATCTGACGCATGATGCCCTGGCTATTTGCACCGATAACAGGTGAGCTCTCTCTATTTTGACCTCCCAAATGAAGCCACCGAGGGTGCTGGTGCAGAAAACTGCTACTGATATGACCCTACAGGATGAGAACTCAGACCAAATGACCTCTGACACTTGTTCCTACGCCCCTAAAACGGCGCACCTCCTCCGTTCTGCTGGTTTCTACCTCTCTAGCCCTGCGTGTCTCATTCAGGGTATCTTCTATAGTAATGGCTAACTCTACCAATTCTGTAAAGACGCTCATCCTCAATGTCGCCACTTGATCTCGGATCACGGGTCTCAAACCCCTTTCAAACCTCTTTGTACGGAACTCGTTTGTAGCTACAATTTTCTGTGCAAAATGGGGCAAGTTGGTGAACTCTGCCTTATACTAAACCACAGTCATTACTCCATGGGTAAGGGAAAAGAATTCCTCCTGATAAAGATCCTTAGAGGACTCAAAAAAGTACTTATCCAGAAATACTTTGGTAAACGCTGCCCATTTACCTCCCACGGTAGTTCTGGCAAATTTTCACTACTCATGAGCATCACCTCTCAACTAAAATGCAGTAAATGCAACCCTCAGGTCATCCTCGACTATCTGTAGTGTATCTAGAATCATGGTCACAAGCTCCAACCATTCTGTGGCCTTCTTGGGATCGGGATCCCCAGCAAAGGTAAGAGGGTTAAGACGTCGAAACTTTGGCATCGCAACAGTTGGCCTCGGCTCGGGTACTCTCTTTCTCCCCCTAACAGTCTCGGCTAGCTAATGGATGGAGCCTACCATCTCACGCAGTAAGTCTACCCCATCTACCAGTCCTTAGGGAGTATTAGCATCCCCAACAACAGGGATTGGCACATCCCCTTGGCTTAAACCACGGCCATGGCCTCCACCACGGCCTTATCCTCTATGCGCAAACAAAACTTCTATATGAAAGAAACATAGAACGTAACAACATAAGATTCAGCCCATCATGTTATTACAGATAGAAGTTATATAATCATGCTAACACTTAGCCATAGACGATCATGTAAACATGTCTCACATAACGAGGAAAACCGACAACGGTGACACATCTATTTGGTTAACCTACTTAGGTTACTTACTAGAAAACGCGTCGGCCAAATGCATTTCTAACTTAGCTTCTAAGTCTATTAATGTAAACTCCCAAAGGCCAAACCAATCGATCTTAAGGTTTAACACCCATGCTCACGTATATACAGCATTTTCATAACCAACATGTTATCATACTCTTATTCTAAAAATATTTAAATACATGTAATCAAGCACACGCAACCATCCTCACAGGGTGATGCAACCTCTTCCCACGACTCTTAGATATTCAAATCCAGAGCTCTAATACCCAGTTGTAACGCCCCAATTTTCAAATAATAAAAACTACAAGAAAACTAAAGTGAAAGCAAGATTTTTATTTGTAAAAATAATTCTCAAAATACGCCATTTAGACCAAAAAGGTTACCCAAAATATTTTCTATCCAAAAACCTTCTTTCGAAACAAAACCAATCTTTTTCACACAGCAGCTGTCCACTCAAGTGATCAGAGATCTGCTCAAGCGGTGAGACACTTGAGAGATTTTCAAGTTAGAAACCAAAAAATCTTCCCAAGTCTCAAAAACACATAAAAACTTGATCTTTGAACAGGAGTTTAAATGAGCAAATAATTTGGGACAAAACGTTTATTTGATAAGAAGTCGCTCCCTCGACTTGAAAATGAATCATTGAAAACATGAAACCCAAACCAAAACAATAAAACTATCACCACCCCAAGGTTCTTCTCTCAAAATCATCATTGCATACATGCATTAATATAATTTCCTTACGGTTTACAAAACATACTTTCAAGACCAAGCAATATACATCATTACATGGCTCCATATCATGAGGTGGCAACAAACTTCTGAACAACAAAACTTCTATAAATAAATCAAGAGTTTTGTCTTCCGCCACCCCGGCTCCACAAGATCAGCCCATGTGATCCAAACTATTAGAAAAAGATTTTCAAATCCCATACCGTGAGCTGAAACCCAATAGGAACAGACTATAATGAAGTAAAACAGGATATGCAATCATGTAGTATAGAATCGACTCGACTTCACAAGCCTCAAAAAGATTTTTCATCCTCAAAACCACACATTTTCATATAATGCAAATAATGTCCAACAGTTTAAGAAAACATTAACAAAACGTTATTTTTCACACGGGTCCCACAGCCGACAACCGACTTTGTTGCACCGGGAACAAAGATAATCACTATAGACTCTTGCCCATTACCTTAGTTTCGGGGCATCCAATGACCTGCTAGGTAATAACAAGTTCTATACGAAGTTACAACAATACACTCTTCCTAATGGGGCAACCACTTCATTTGTGGGGATTAACCCGAAGGAACGAAGCACCTACATGCGTAAAGTTTTCAAACTTTCATTAACGACCAATGGCGACCCAAATACACACACACTGTCACGACATATCTACTGAATCATTAAAACATGTAGCTCGACTACGAAGACGTTTAAAGCAGTACGTTAATCATGTACAAAATGTCCAACGACCTTCCGCCACATCATCCATAAGCAAGGGAGAACGGCTAACACTATTCAAATGTTTGACCATTTCAACCGAAATGATTAAAACCAAGGCTCAACCCCAAGGGTTAGCTCTAAACCTCTAAAACACGATTTTCATAACTATTACATAAATCTCTCCATTTTCAAAATCACATTTTTAAAAATCACGAATACCCACACGTCCACCAACTTTGTAATAAACCATAATAATTGTAAAACATGCTTTTTGTCCAATCAAACGCGGTTTAAACACAAAATCCAATATTTATAGCATTTTAAAGTGGTAAAAAAAGCATATAATCGCATGTAGTACCATTTTAAAGTAAGATAGTCTAGAATCCTACCTCAACGAGTTAAAACTTGAAGCTTTGAACACCGGTGAAAAACTAAAGTCGCCAAAATGCGATTTTGCTCGAATGAACGTGAAGCCCACGGCAAGGATATCGATGATCGACTATCTGAATGCCAAGATCTGAAACTAAACTAAGCCTAAAGTTAGAAAGAAGGCAGAGATTTTGAGAGTTCTTGGTAGAAAGAGAGAAAGAAGCTTGCAGAATAAGCTTTGGCACAAAGATCAAGGCATAGGCTGTCTTTATAAAATCTCGCGCCATGCTGTCTGCTCGAGCGAACAGAGATCTACTCGAGCGGTTGCTTCACCGACCTAACTCTTGGCCACTATCCCGCTTGAGCGAATAGAGATCCGCTCGAGTGGCCCCACTATCAGCCACCTGTCCGCTCGAGCGATCATTACTAAACGAAAACCCGAACAAAAGAAGTAGGACCAAACTCACGCATGCACGACACATATAAAAACATGATGTTCTATAACGATTAAAACAATAACCAACACATAAAATAAACATTATGAAAATAAAATGGAACCGGGTCTCACAATTCTAATACCTTTTTTCATTCCATGAATCCCAAGACAATGGAATAAACATCCCACGTGTGTTTTATCCATCATGATCCATGATATGGCATTGAAAAACCATGACATTGATTCACAGTTTAGCTTCGTTTTGATGGCTTGGAATTATGCTTCGTAAATAATTCCATGTGAACGGTTTTTTATTTTCTTCCCCCGTTCTTCGTCGTTCTTCATACTGTTCTTCGTCTTTTTTTTTCCCGATTAGATAAAATTAAAAACAAAAAACAAAAACTAGAAACCAAAAAAACAAATATTTACATTGAATCCTATGTCTCTTTCGAATTCACATTCAATCTAAATATGAAAAACGTAAAACTTTTACATTAAAACTATAACGATCAACACTCGTGGTTAAAAAATAAATTGAATCACCATTCATTCATTCAATCAAACATGAAAATAAATAATGACCACAAAACTAGAATTTAGATCGCCTGCAAAAACAAGTTAGTACAGATCTAAAACTACTCGAACCCATTAATTAAACCATATTCATATTCAAAGACGGCTCTAATACCAATTGTTAAAGATTATACTGCCAAGATTCATTGATTAAAACATGATTTAAGCCAAAAACAAACTGGATAGGCAAATGCCAAAATCGGCTCTAGATTAAAATTTTTTAATGTCAAACGATCAAAATAAAATCTAGTATATACTCTCAAAGTTATATTAGAGTTATACATTACAAAATTTGGTATGATTGATTTCGGTTGCAGCAGTAACTTCTAGTCTAAAAATTTTCGCAGTTGTAAACTTCATGTTGAAGCTCCAAATTCAAGTCTTCTACTATATTCACAAATGCAAGAGACACAACGCAGTGTGGGTTACGATTCTCGTGTTCTTCAAAATCCTGACTAACCAACTATAGTATTCGTGGAAACTCTAACTGTAGAGATCAAATTGTGGGCTAGGATTTACATAATTGTATGTATATAGGACCACAGAAGGGACCTGTAGAGTAAATATAACTAGGGCTCCTAATATAATTATAAAAATTCACCTCAACCCTGAAGCAATTTCATAAAAACATTAATTATAATTTATTCAACTTAAAAATTATAATTATACTCACAGCTATATTATCAAAATCGAATATTCGAGTTTCTGTTATTAAATACTTATTATTCTCCCCACGTTAAGATTCTCGATACCTGACGATTAAATTAAATTACTGATAATTATATTTAATTAATTTCTTAAATAAATTTATTAATACCTTTCGTTTAACTTATTTAACTGCTGAATAATTAAATCCACTTACAGTGTTTGACTCGGTCAAAATTTATAAGTTTTCTTAAGGGAGTATTGTCAATCCCGATCATTAGTGACGTAAATTTCATCAATAATTAATATTCACCATATAATTAATATGGTCATCTAATTCACCGGGATTATAGACCCGTAAAAGATCACTATTTAATTAATCAAAAGAACAATTAATAAATATATGTAAATAATTAATTATTTAAAAATTAAGAGCAAAAGTATTTATAATAATCACGTGGTGTAAATTAATTGATATAGTCAGTATAAAATTAATTACCCAAACATGACCATGTTCAATATGCACGAAATATACTAGCACAGCGAGTTGAAACAATAGGTGACGTTATTATTTGCTCTCCGTAACCAAGAAATGTTTACTAAAACTTTGCGCTACAATCGTACTGATAAGCCGTGAACCGAAAACTTATATTCTACAAGAACCGAAAATGTGGTCTTCTGTATGTAAATCGAACTCTACACACCAGATTAAATACTGTGCAGAATAAAAGACATCCATGTATAATATTAAATAAATAATAAAACTACATATATTGCTCGTTAAGATTCTCATAAAATAAAAAAATAATTTTATTAAAGAATAAAATTAAATACTACAACTAATAAAATATATGAATTTTAGTATACAACCCTGATAGATAGTTGTAGTGGTGATGAAAATGGTAATAATAGAAGTGATAAGGGCAATGACAGCAACGATAGTGACAACAATAATGGTAACAATATTGGCGATGGCAGTGAGGAGAGTAGTGGTGACGGCGGCAACGATTTGAGTTTGAAAATATTAGCACAATTTGATTAAACATTCTACAATTTACGTTTATTCTAAAAAATAATTTTTAAGTATCAGCTAAGCCCTATTTTAGGTATTTAAAAAGCTTAAATTTTATGAATTTTAAATAATTTAGAAAAAAAGAGAAAAAAGAAACACAGATTAGATTATTTGGAATAACTTATTTAGGATATTGTTTTTGTTTTTTATTAAAATATTTAAAATATTTTTAATTTTTGCTTTTAGTTAGTGTGTTTGGGATACTGACACAATTTTTTTAATTTTTAGGAGTATATTTGAGTTTTTTTAATTGATAGTTTTATAGTAATTTTATTCAAAAAAAAAAGATAAAAGATTTGGGCTGTGTATATTTTTTTTTTAAAAAAAGTTTACAGATTTTTTAAAGAAGTCAAACACCACAGTTTAAAAACTGATTTTTTTTACGAACAAAAAAACAAACTTTTTAAAGATGTTAAACAAAGACTAAATCCTAAAAGACCAAAAGATATATATTTTACAAAATAACTTTATATAAAATATAATTTTAATTATAAATATTTTACCTGAAAACAAACTAAGATAATCCTCCCCCACGCTCTCTCTTTCTAAATAGGAAGAACAAAAATAATCATAAAACATTTTTTGATAAAATATTTTATTTATTTTTCACTATTTGATTAATAAAAAGTAGGTAAAATATTTTTTAAAGTAAAATATTTTATATAATAAGATGAAATTATTATTTTTAAATAAATTGATAAGTTATTTTTCATTTTTTTTAAGAAAAGTGTTTTGAATTTGGTCATTCTCAAATGTTTTTAATTTTTTGTATTGATTTCTATAAGGAAGATATATAAACTAACGATGGTGATTACTACTGTTTGAGATAACTTTTTTAAGGCTTTATTATGTGCTTCTTTTGTCTTTAGTTAAAAAAATTACGTTAGTTCAAACAATAATATTTTTATATTTCTCTAGTTATGAAAAATCAGAAAAATAAAAAATAACCAAAAATAATTTTAAAAAGTTTATATAAGACGAAAAAAGGTTTAAAAAATACTTTAAGGATTTTTTCTTTTTTAGTGAAACTTTTTTAATGTTAATTCAAACAATAATATTTTTAAAATTTCTCTCGTTAAAGAAAAAATAGAAAAGTAAAAAAAGAACCAAAAAAGTTTATATAAAATGAAAAAAGTATTAAAAAGCCACTTAATGCTTTTTAAATATTTTTTTTTGTTTTTAATGAACTTCTTTTAACTATTGTTAAAACGGCTATACTTTTAAATTCGTTTTATCATAATGAATTGAAAAAAAGTCACAAAATAGTTGTTTCAAACAGTAACAAAGTTTCACGAGGTATCGGATCAGATTTAAATATTTTCTATAACTTTGTTGTGAAAAATATCTTGTTTCAATCTAATAATAAAAAAATTTATTTTGACGATATTTTTATGTGTCAACCGAACACTATAAAATAAAATTAAAAAAATACTTTTAAAAAAAATATTTTATATAAAAAATATTTTATTAAAAAAATAATTTTTAACGAACCATTCCTAAAATCTCCTCATCCATTGATACTGTTCATAGATTATTGATGATTGCGACCATATAACAAACAGTGCCAGTGTGGTATGCCAGTAGAAGCAACGCTAGCTATCACTTCCCTCCCTTATTGCCTTCCTATCCCTTTCCCAGTTCCCATCATCATCACAATGAAAGAAAAACAGAGAATTACAGTGGAGGAACAAATGAAAAATGAAAAATGAAGAATGAAAAAAAGAAAAATTGAAAAAATGTGCTTTTCAATTGATCTGTCTCTTTCAGGACTTCGTTTTGGTATTATTCAAATTAGTAACTTATATATTATAGTTTAGAGTAAAAGTTATGAATATTATGTAAGTAAAATACAAATTGAAAACTAAAATAGTAAAAAAAAAAATATAACTTGTAGTAAAAATTATAATTGTTTGAAAAAAATTATATCTTATAACTAAAATTAGTAACAGAAAATTAAAAACTATTCGCGTTGCCAAACACCTATGTGGGGTATTTAGCAAAACTACTGTTAGTAGTTTTTAACTTACTATTACTAATTTTAATTGTAAATTACAAATTTTTCTAAACATCGGCACAAATTTTTAGCTTACTACTACTAATTTTAAAAAATTATAATTTTAAAAAATAGTTACAATTTATAATTATTTTTTCTTTTATTTCAATTACAAATTACAATCTTTATCCAACACTTATAATTTTTACTACAAATTACAATTTATATATTACTAATTTCAATTATACCAAACACTACCATAATTTATTCCTGAGATTTTAAAACCACCCACGCTAGATTTCTTTTCACAGATCCATATGACAGAGATCAACAAATTTGGCGTTTAAGGCCCGGCATTTTTCACTCCCACCGTCTATTACGGAGTTTTACGCTCTGATTTTTCAAGTTTCAATTATATATAGGGGTGTGTTTGTGTGTATGTAAGATTCACAAAAGGTCAAACAGATCATTTCTTTCTTTCTTTCTTTCTTTCTTTCTTTTTTTTTTTTTTTTTAAATCTTTCTTGTGTCCACCCACTCTCTTCATTTCTCTCATTTTATTTGTCATTCAATTATTAATTTTTTTTTTCTATCTGCTTCTTTTATGCGCGTACCCATCTCCTTCTCTCCCCCCTTTATCTTTATTGTTTGTGAGTTAGTTACAAGAAGTTAAACTCACATTTCAATTGAACTCCCAACTCAGTTTCACCTTTTGCTTCTTCACTTTGGTTCCCTAACAAGGGCACCCCTTCGGAGATTTTCCCGAGAAAATTCCTGCGTTTTCATTTTCTGCGTCTTCATCTTCTCTGAGAGATTCACTCTAGTTCATTTATTTATTCTTTGGACGTAACTTTGAACCCATATTGTCAAACTATTTCGAATGGAGAAGGGGAAACTATGTTTGAGTGAGGACAACACAATGGTGCCCACTTGGAATTCTTCAGGTTTTGGAATGGAAATTCAATCCAATGGGTTGAACTCGGGCCCAGAAGAACAACTTCCCAATTGCTTTTTCAATCCCAATTGGGACAATTCAATGGATCAGAGCGATCCCTTTGAATCTGCTCTGAGCTCCATCGTCTCCTCGCCGGCCGCCTCTAATGCCATTGGACTTCCAGGCAAACCCGGTGGCGGCGGCGGCGGGGATGGCGGTGTGCTCACTGAGCTTATAGGTAGACTGGGAAGCATTTGCAATTCTGGGGAGTTCTCCCCTCATTCTTACATTGGTGGCAACAATAGTACTAACACTTCTTGTTACAGTACCCCTTTGAATTCCCCACCTAAGCTCAACCTCTCAATGATGGATCACAAGATCCGAGGGAATAGGCCTGTTCCCGGAAACCACTTACCATCTCAACCAACCCTGGCACATTTCCCGACCGATCCCGGATTTGCAGAGAGGGCTGCCAGGTTTTCCAGCTTTGGCAGCAGGAATTTGGGAGGCCTAAGTGGCCAATTTGGGCATAATGAATCCGAATTGCCCAACAGATTGGCACCCAGAATGGAATCCGGGAAGCTTTCCAGAGTTTCAAGTATCCAGTCCATCAAAGTTTCTGGATCTCCAATGGGTGTTCTAGAACACAAAGATTTTCTATTTCGGGAGGGAAATTTGTGTTCTGATAAGAAATACCCCCGGTTGTCGAGGTCTTCGACACCTGAAAATGGAGAACTTGGGGACTCCAGGGAGGAATCTTCGGTTTCTGAGCAGATCCCGGGTGGGGAAATTGGCTTGGGAGGTCAGGGTGATGATGCCAATGGCAGAAAGAGAAAATCAATGCCCAAGGGACAAGGAAAGGAGATCCCATCATCAACATCCCCTACTAAAGATGCCAAGGTAACAAACATTACATCTTTGTGCATACTCAGATGTTAAATTCTCATTGTGTTTGGAAGGTGGGAAAATTTTAAAAGATATTGTGCGCACTGCAGGTCGCAGCCGAGGTTGATGAATCAAATCCCAAGAGAAGCAAACCAGATGAAGCCACTGGAAATGGGAAAGATTCCGCAAAAGAAAGGGTAGAGGAAAATCGGATTGGAAAACAGAAACAAACAAAGGAAATTGCCAAGCCTCAAGAGCCTCCCAAGGACTATATCCATGTCAGAGCCCGAAGGGGACAGGCCACGGATAGCCATAGTCTTGCTGAAAGAGTATGGAACAAACACGAAACATCGCACTTTTTTTGAATACTTTGTTGTTAACATCACCATTATAGGGATCTAACAGGAATTCCCCTTTTGTCAATTTTCCTCGGCGCAGGTCCGGAGAGAGAAAATTAGCGAGAGAATGAAGTTCCTGCAAGATCTTGTCCCTGGCTGCAATAAGGTTATCAGGAGGAATTGCTACTTTCAATCTTCATTTGAAACAATAATTTGTGCTTGGATTCGATCAGAAAATCATGTAAAACTCTAAATTGAGCTTGAATTTTCATACCAGGTGACCGGGAAAGCAGTTATGCTCGATGAAATTATAAACTACGTGCAGTCGTTGCAGCGGCAGGTCGAGGTAAATTCAAGATTGTCCAGGGTTCACACTCCAAGTTATAATTGCAGACTTTGAGCAATATGAAATTGCTAAATTTGTATCGGTTGATCTGTTAATGTAGTTCCTGTCAATGAAATTATCAACTGTCAATCCAGGAAAGGATTTCAACATGGAACTTTTTTTTTTAAAGGATGTAAGTCTCTGAACTACATTTGAATTCTTCTGGTTCCATTCTATGGCTATTCAACTGGGAATTCGTCTTTAATTTCCGAAATCTGATGTAAATTTCAGATCTTTCAATCTCGTGGATCTATTCATCCACACAACATTTACCCGTTAGAAACAACGTCCCCGGCATTCTCTTATGCATTCCAGTCCCCACAAGGGCCACACTTACATGGAGGCATTCTTAGTGTTCCAGACACCGCCTTCTCGCTGAACCCTTTGAACGCTGCACCGAGGCGAATCCCAAGCATTAACCATCCTCCCATTAATGGATTTGGTGATGCTGCCTCTCAGGTAATTCTGGATTTCTAATTTAGTGTCTTAAAATTATCGCTAATCTTTCGCAATTGGTTTTTTGTTTTGTTTGTGGCAATTAAGTGTATATAACGAAAAACTAAAAGATATACAAAGAGTCTCGATATATACTCTTTTTTTTTTTTAAGACTGTCAAAATGATTGTAAAGCAAATTATTAAAAACAAATGAACGCCATAATAGACAAAGTCTAAAAATTCTCATGGTCGCGAGAGTTAGGATAAACACAAAGGCTATGTTTGTTTTAAGGGTAAAGATTATGTAGTGTTTAGTATCCCCTCACTAAATGCATTAATATCCCCTCACTAGGATATCAATCTCAATGCATTGATAATCTCATTTTTTTATCTATTTTCATGTTTGATTATTTAATAGGATACTAAAAATTATCATGTTCAATCTTTTGTTTGTAAATTTAAAAATAAACCTTATGCATAAATGAAAATAATATGCTACACAATTATACCTAAATTAACATGAACCAAACTAAAAAAATAAACAGCTTTTAAAATAGAAAAAATATTTAAAAAACAGTTTTTAATTTTTTAAAGAATCAAGGAAAATAAATAGTTTTAAAAATAAAAGAAAAAAACAAAAAATGGTTAAAAAATAAATAAGAAGTTTAGAGAAATATAT
>JAULJZ010190138.1:0-21092 GCA_032270985.1 Heliamphora pulchella | reverse complement strand
ATAAAATAAAAAATTAATTTTATTAAAATAAAATTAAATACTAAAAACATGATTTTCAGTATACCAACCCTAACAGCCTCGTCCTCCCAGCACGAATATAACTTCTATACGAAAGCAACATAACAACATAAGCTTTCACTCACCATGTTACCACTAACATAAAACACATAATCATGCTAACACATAGTCATTCAAGATCATGTAAACACATCTCACTTACCGAGGAGAACCGACAAGAGTGACGCATCAATTTGGATAACCTACTAAGATTCCTTACTAGAAAGTACGTCGGCCAAATGCATTTCTAACTTGGCTTCCAAGTTTGTTAATCCAAACGCCCGAAGGCAAGACTAATCAATCCTAAAGTCCAACCTCTACACTCATGTATACACAACATCCTCATGCTCAACAAGCTATCATGCTCATGTTATAAAAACACGTAATCATCCTCACAAGATGATCCACCCTCTTTCCACAGCTCTTAGGTATTTGACTCCAAAGCTCTGATACCAAGTTGTCACACCCCAAAACCCAAGGTTCTTCTCAATATAAACATACATTTCATACATGCATAATATATCGCCTCAAGGCTTACAAAACATTCTTCCAAGAATAGGTAATACATGTAACAGTACATAATCCCATAATAAAATAAAAAACTAGGAAAAGTCTTCCGCCTCCTCGGCTTCACAAGATCATCTCTCGTGATCACAGTCACTTGAAAAAGATTTTCACAAGTCCCACACGTGAGCCAATACCCAATAGAAACAGCTTATAATAAAGTAAAGCAAGATATGCAATCACATAGTATAGAGTCGACTCGACTACACGAGCCTCAAAATGGTTTTTCATCCTTAAAACTAAATGATTTTTCATCCTTAAAATCACGCATTTCATATAATCCAAATAACGTCAACAATTAAAGAAAAACAGTAACAAAATGTTATTTTTCACTCGGTTTGCACAACTAACAAAGATCCCTATATACAGACTCTGTTACACCCACAACAAAGGTAACAACTATAGAATCTTATCCATTATCCTAGACTTAATACATACAAAGACCCGTTAGGTAATGACAAGTTCTATACGGAGTCACAACAATGCACGCCTCCCACTGGGGCAACCATTTCATTTACGGTGATTAACCCAAAGGAGTAATGCACCTACTTGCGAAAATTTTTTAGATTTTCACCGAAGGGCAACGGCGGCCTAAATACACATGCACTGTCACGGCACATCTATCGAATTAGTAAAAACCAACACGTAGCTCAACTATAAAAACATTTAAAATCATACATTAATCATGTACAAATATCCAACAGCCCTCCGCCACGTCGTTCCTAATAAAGGGTAAACGACCAACATCTTTCAAAGATTTCACCATTTCAACCGAAACATTCAAAACCACGACTCAACCCAGAGCGTTAGCCCCAAACCTCTAAAAGTTAGGTTTTCATAACTTTACATAAATCCCTCCGTTTTAAATCACCTTTTTGAAAATCACAGACATCCACACATCCACCAACATGTAATAAACCAAAAGATATGCAAAACATTCTTTTTACCTGAACAAACATAGCTTAAACACAAAATCCAATATTTATAGCATTTTTAAATGGTAGAAAAATATATAATCGCATGTAGCACCCTTTAAAGACAAGATAGTTTAGAATCCTACCTCGGTGAGTTAAAAACTCAAAACTTTAAAGCCCGACGAAAAACGAACGTCGTCAAAATGAAATTTCATCTAGATGGATGTGAAGCCCTCGGCAAGGATAACAAGGATTCGCTACTCTATCGGTAAAAACCCAAGCTTGGGCCCACCAAAAGCTAGAGAGAAGGTAGAGGTTTTGGGAGAGAGAGAAGTAGCTTGTAGAACAATCTTTGGCTCAAAAATCAAGACATAACCTATTTTTATAGATTTTCGTGTCAGGCTATCTCCGCTTGAGCGCTCAACCACCGTTAGAGCAGTCCCCTACCGATATAACACTGTAACGACCCGGTACAAACCCTAGTTGTAACAACCCAGTTTATAACGACCCGTGTAAAGACCTTGCTTGGACTCTAGTATTAGTGACAGATAGTCCACGAGACCATAGAATACAGAAAAAGTTCAAAACCCTAACCCGAATCGAAAACCCTAAGTTCGGCTCAAAAATCCCAAAAAGGTCTAAAACACAAGCAATAAAACCCTAGCACCTGGAGAATCTCGTAATATTCTAAATGAGGTAAATATCATGAAATAATGAATTAAAAATCAAAAATCTTCATAAATAGGATAAAATGACCATTTTGCCCCTAGTACAGCAAAAAATCGTAAAACTCAAATTTTAACATATGGATACTCTAAATCAAGAATTTAAGTAAAATTAAGTGGTAAAGGACAAAATAACATCAAAAATGACAAAAATACCCCTTATTGGCCGACCACCTTGGGAAGTGTGCCAAAAAATTACTTTTTGCATTCTTTTAAGTTTAAAATGATGAGAAATGTATTAAATTAAGCATCATGATGATCCAATACAAGTTGAATAAGTAATATACATAATAATATAGTGTTATAGGTCAACAAAAGCAAATAAATCACTATTAAAGTTTATACACAACAAAATAAGTCAAAAAGTCCTATATTTTCAAAATAGCTTAATTTGACTTAAATGATTACATTTATTTAATCAATTGCTATGGAAACTATGATAATACATGAAAATACTAAAATAATAAGTCTCAGTAGAAAAAGACACCAAAAAGATACATCAAATTAACTTTTAATATATTTTCTTGCACAAAAGGGGCACGAAAATCGAGACAAGTCCCTTTATTGATGGGGGATCAGATTTTTGTCCCCCCAAACTGAACCCTAGCTTCTTCTAGCCTCCACAAATCTGAATTCTAGCCTCCAAGAATCAAATCAACTTAAATCAAATTCAAATCACATTAATTAAAATGAAAAAAAAGAGACTTTTTATGTACTTTTCGTCCCCCATGTGTTCCATAACATTCTCCTATATAAACCAAGCCAAACACCCTCTTCTTCCCTTCATAATTTCGTGCAAGAGAGGGAGGAAACCAGATTCAAAGTGTTCTTGAGAGCTTGAGTGAGTTTGAGGAAGAAAAAGGAAGGAAAAGGAGAAAACCGGGAAGATTTTCGAAAGCTAAGTCCAAGTCTATCCTCCACCATCTCTTAATCCTTTAAACAAGTAAGTAAAACCTCTAAATATTGTGTCTAATATCTCTCAAAATATCCCCCAACACATCCCTTTAAACATCATAAAAATCAAGAACCAAAATCAAACCGAAAAGGCGTCGTAGTTGGAATTTAGGGGTTGTTATGTTTGTGAATGATATGAGATGTTGTTGTATATTGTTATCTCTGAGTTTGATGACCTATAAGTGTGATGGAGCCTTGATATTAAAGTCTAAAATACAAGCATGTAATGAAATGGAACAAAAACTTGACATGACATAAGTAGAGGACTTGAACCCTAAGAGGCTTAATTTTTGAGAACCTTGATATTTCTACCCTGTGATTTGAAATGCCATAACTCAATGTAGAAACTTTATCTAAGAATGATTTTTATGTCCATAGTTATCTTGTTGTGTTATCTTTCATCCAAAGTTGGTTTCAACTCATTTTCATTACTAGAATTCAAGATATTGCAATTTTACCAAAGTGTGTCATTTTTTAACCAGTAAACACTACCGACTTGGAAATCCTATTTTAAAGTGAGATCAGAACTTTGGAAAAAACATACAAGTTGTAGATAACATGTATATCTATCTTCCCACCAAAAATGAGAACAAAATATTGAGTTTTGAAAGGTCAAAACCCATTTTAAAATCTCTGTTGAATTTCAGCCCCCGAGAAACATTTTGTCACATATTTTTATATAGCTCAAAACCCCTATTTTTTAGAGACCTATTCCAAAAGTGGTCCACATGAACATTGTAGATAACATATTGAAGTATATTCTGCGCAAACTTCAGACCCTAAAGCCTCGGGATGTTACCCCAAAACCGGCTCTACTGAGTTTTGGCAGCTAACAAAACCTAAATTTTAAAATGGACAAAAAGTCTAACTTGTTCCAAACAACAACCCTTATCTCTAAACATGAAACTTGTAGGGGACATGGTAAATTAGAACATACTAAAACATGGGCTCATTTGGACTTCATTTGATACCCCAAAACCGAGAGCCACAAAAGCATAATTTGGGATCACATCTGAAGAACGTGCGGAACTGTTTTTGCTTAGGATAAAATGTTCACCCATTTGGCATCGGATTTGGCCTTGGTGTTAAACATGAGAGTTGTAGAAAATATTTTTATCTAAATGGTGTACAAAAATTATAACTTAATTCCAAGTCTAGATACCCCAAAACTTTGTCGCCCGCTTTAAATTACTACTTCGTTTTTGCCATAAAAGTTGCTAAGTGTGATTTGAGCACCCGTTGCTATGAGACCCGAGTTTCTATATGATTACTGATTTAAATTAGTTGACTAGTGTTTTGAAGTAAATATATAATGATTTAGAACTCATGTTATCATGTTGAATCATATCTTGAGGATTTATGCTTCACATACTTGTACTTTATGCTTTGTGCGTTAAACCACGAATCTTGCCATGCTAGTTGATGCCATGCTATAGATGATTGTATTTGAGATCCATACCATACATTATTGACATTGTCACTTGTATCCTGGCATATTGGTGTCCATCTGTGCAAATCGCTGTTGGGATGGGCTGTGTTGTGATTGTTATCCATTGGTTCTATATCTAGGGCGTCCCTGGTTGCCATTTTTCAAAAATGTTTTTGTTTATACACCCTGGTTGGGTCCCCGGTGTTGGAAATGATTTTGGCTTGTGCACCCTAGGTGCATCCCCGGTGTTATAGAAATGGTTTATGAATATTATTGGGCACCATGGGTTCGTGGCTAGCGTTCTGATTTTGGTATCTTGGTCTTTGGGTAATTCGAAGAAAGCCTAATTCGGCTGGCCTAATTCTGCTACGGTGGTAATTCGGAGAGGGCCCAATTATGGCTGTCCTAAACCCCACATCTTGGTACTTTGTATAATGTAAATGTCTCTTGAATTCTTTTAGACATTGGATTAATGCTAAACGAGCATCCTTGTGCTTAAGGTGGGATTGTGGCATATGATTATTTTGGATGGCTTGGAATTAGGGTGGATGATTATTTTGTTGGCCGCCCTCACGCCGTTGCCATTGAGTAAAATAGTTGCGGTATAACGCCCGGCAATGTGGTTACTATTCGTAACGAGGCAAGGATAGGTTTGGTGATCAAAATCCCATTAAGTCTGCTCTGGTGATTCTCGGCATGGAATTTCTGTTATAATCTGGGTGCATTTTGGGTTGGGCATCTGCATTTCATACACGCATGTTTATTGACTTATCTGCTATCCTGTCATAAATTTGTTTGTCTCCTTGACTATAAACTGTACTAGGTGTTATATGGTATGTGTTGCGGTGGATTTTGTGCAGTGAGATTAGTTAGAAGGTTGGAGTGTTTTGCTTCTGGGCCTTGACTCATGGCATTCGTGCCACAGGTAGGGAAGAGTTCTTAGAGGAAGTCGTCCCAGAGGGAGAAGAAGAGTTTGAAGAATAGGGTGCGTTCTAAGAGCACGTGAATTTCGCTGATACATTCTGAGGACTCAAGACTACTGCTTTTGTGCTTATATTCACTTCTCTCGCGCTTAGCGTAATTTTTTAAATTTCTTGGTGAAATTGTAATAATTATGTACATTTGAACGGTTTAGAACTCCTTTATGATGTAATTAATAACGTATGAAAATATGAATGAATGGCTAGAATATCTCTTTATTTATGTTTATGTATGTCTCGACGTGCCCGGAGGACGGGGCGTCACAGTTGATATCAGAGCTTAGGTTTAGTGAACCCTCAGGCTTTGGGTAATGGGAAACCATGCATTCTGTCGCGTTGGAGCTCTGTAAGAGGCATTGTACTAATTATTATTATCTTCAATACATTACAAGAAATAAAATCTGATGCGTCTAAGTTCTTTAGCAAGTCGCGTCAGGACGATACCGAGTTCAGGAATAGCAAGGAATCTACACGCAAAAGACAAGTAAGGGCATCAAGATTGAAGATCAGAGGTTCATACAACGCGTTATCTTATTTTAAGGGGGGGTAGACAGGAGTGCGCACTAGGAGAAGTTTTAAATATCATCTCGAGAGACACCGTTAAAACCCCGCGACTTCATCCCTATATGTCCTTTTCTCATTTGCCCCAAGCCCTGGTGTCAACTTTTTTGAAGTTCTTTTGTATGTCCTTCCTTCTTATATCATTAGTCCTCAACGGTACCATCAAGTGTCATTCGTCGATAACTCTTACGCACCCAAGTCTTGTTGATAACCCTATTAGAAATTCAATCCTAGAAAGTACCCTTGTCTTTAAATTTTCCTACCTCGATAATGACCGGTATGCGCATTTGATTCTCCTCTGATTCGAGTCATCATCTGTGAACTAACTCTTCTCTTGTAGAACTTGATATCAATTCTTTGTTAAGTACCCGTTCCAAGCATTTGACATTGATAAAATTTTCTACCATTGTTCATATCTCTCGATTCTGAAACCACAATCTGTTGCAGTGATTTTGTGAATTCTTTGTACACTCTTGAAATCATTACCAGGGAAGTAGACTTGAATGCTTGAATTAAAGTATGTTAGGCCGACGTAATTTCAGGGCAAATATCTAGTTTGGCTGCCCCTTTTGCTTAAACATCTCTTTTATCTTACTCTAATTGTACTAGATTAGTTCCGGGGACTGTTGTTTAAAGTACTATTCATTGTCCTCTTCTTATTTCTCCTACCTTTTAACCCTAAAGGACCACTCAATTTGTGTCAACGGTAATTGCTTTAACCCTGACCATTTAACCTCATCCAACCTACGTTATGTCTAATGCGTCTGAGCCTCAATTGGCCTCTCAATCTGGGTCAACAATGATTTCCTTAGCCTTGACCCCTTATCCTAATCTAACCAATCTTTGAGCCACCTGGGTTCCACCCTAAGACGTTCTAACCCTACGCATTTTTTTTGACTGTCAACCTTCAAATTCTTGCCCCATATATCTATGAGTAATAACGATCGTCAGGATATTACGTCATTAGGCCTTAGCGCTTTCACGGGAAACTATGACGTTGCACGAAAACCTTTTAACACCTCTTCAAGCATGAAGCAGATTTCTTCTTGATGTCACGGCTTAGAATATCTGTCAATGTCCGCGTTTAACAAAGTTTTGAAGATCAAGACTCCCGTTTGCAAGAATGGTTAAGTAAGGGCTTATTCAACTAACTATATCTTTTCAAAGATGTTGACAAATAAAACTATACCAACAGAAATCTAAAGTCAGAAACGACAGCTTCACACCAAAGGATTCGCGACACCACCATATAGCAAATTCAAACTTCCCTAGGACTAGTTCATAGTTGACCCACCTATTTCGACAAATCAGGAAGCACAAAATTCATACCAATAGTAAGAAAGTGAAAAATGAGAAACAACCTCGAAATTACGATAACCTTAGTTTGCTAGCAAAGGAGGTACGTCTATGTACGTCGATATTCACACCGGCCTTCCCTCCGAAGTGTTAGAGTCCAAGTTTTGCTGTCATTATCAAAGAATGAAGAATCTTGATCATAACAATGAACCTTTATAACCGGATGAAGAATTAACCACTAAGTCACAATAGAACACTTGGCTAGGTATTTACCTCAACCATACCTTTTATCATGTTTTTTTACCCTAGAATGACCAACCGCCTGAGAAAATGATCCAGTTATTGTAAGAGACATTCAAACCCAAAGTTCTAGCACGTCAAAAACTTACGGTAGAGGCCAAGAGGAACGGAACAACCTTTAGAAAGACTAGAAAGAAAATAAATGCATATGATTACAGACATCATCATCAAGATTAACAAGATCGCCTCAAAGACCGGTAACACTTTAGTTACGCAATTTTAGGATTCGAGTGGCAAGGAGTTTATGGAAATAGTGAGTCCCATTGACGCTGAAGATTGTTTAAAGGGTGGAGTGCGCATTTTAGACAGACTAAGTTATTCACATAGTATGTTCTTAAAGTATCGGTTTGTATTCGTTTAGCGCCTAGACTGTGTAGCTCTTATGGAGTGGTATTCGGTTTCCATTGTGGTATCGATGTGAGTCGCAAGGAAGTTGCTTTCAAAAACCTTTTGTGATGTGACCTGTTAGAGCAAGCTTGTTTAGATTGGTGAGTAGATGTTGCTGGTATAAAGAAGGAATTTTCTTATGGGAACATGTAGACTCAATGTATGAGAAGTTGAAGGGTGAAAAAATTCTATTATTTTTAGTGGAGTTGGGTAGCTTCTTAATGTGAGTACGTAGGAGGAATAAGTGCTTAGATGAGAAGAGTGTAAGTGTAAGTAAGATTATACAAATTCATGGGTGTGATTTTTGTAAATGACCTTGAGAGTATCGAGTGTCTTGGTAGAATGTGGGTAAGATAAAGTAATTAAAGACCAAAAAAAAAAATGGTTCTTGGTTCGATTGTGTGACAGAGAATGTGTGAAGTGATTGAGTGATGATGATAAGAGACTTTATAATCAGGAGTTAATACTGTTCAGTTAAAGGATTGTAGGGTGGATGGTACGTACGTGAAGGAACTATGTGACTAGGTTGTTACTGAATTCATATGAGTAAGCATATACCTGGGGAGCATTTAGTCTGTGTGGTATGTTTAGCCCCAGTGACTAATTAGGTTCAAGTGGCGGTATTATTCTTGATGGTCGTAAGGTTAGAGTAGTTCAACACAAAGTGGTGATGTGATTTCGAGTTAATAGTCGTTAGTCGATCGAGAAGTAGTCTTCAATGTACGTTTGAATATGGCAATGAACCGATTTTCGATTGAGTGATAGTCTTTCCAAAAAGAAGTGAAGATTGTTTGAATCAGTTTCAGTGGTGGGCTAGTTTAGAGACATATGATCGCTTGCGAAAGTCGTACTCGATGTAAGTTGTGTTTTGAAACCAACATGCTCTCAATGTTAGATTGGGGTCATGATACCATAAATTAAAAGTGCGGGAGTCAAATATACCTAAGATTGCCTTTAGGACTCGTTACGAGCATTATGAAATTGTGGCGATGCTTTTCGGGTTAATAAATGTACCTGTTGTATTTATGGACCTGATGGATCGAGTGTTCAGAAGCTTTCTAGACCAATTTGTAATTGTGTTGTTGATCGACATTCGGTTACATTCTCAGAGTGAAGAGGAACACAGGAAACATATGAAGATTCTTTGTAGATCCTGAAAAAGCACAAGTTGTATATAAAACTTGGTAAGTGTGAATTTTAGTTGGACCAGGTGATGTTTTCAGGTCATGTTATATCTGGAGAAGAAATCCAAGTAGACCCTATAGAAGTAGAACCAAGAGTTAATGGGAAGAGGCTAACTAACGTGACAGAGATACAAACTTTTTGAGGCTAGCTGGTTATGTGGCATGATCTTTGAAGATTTGGTAGTAATTAGTTTAAGATGTTAATAGGACAAAACAACTTTTACTCTAAGTGTTGAACATATGGGCTCTACCTTATCCACACCCTCAATAATGAATTACTCAAGTAAATAAAGACAGAATGTTAGTAAATCATCCTTAACCTTCCATACGATGAAGTACGGAGCGAAATTTCGAGGACAAAATTTGTTTAAGGGGGGTAGTTTGTAACGACCCGGTACAGTCCCTAGTTGTAACAACCCAGTTTATAAAGATCCGCGTAAAGACCCTGGTCGGACCCTAGTTTTATTGACGGATAGTCCACGAGACCATAGAACACATAAGAAGTTCAAAACCCTAACTCGAATCGAAAACCTTAAGTTCGGTGTAGAAACCCCAAAAAGGTCCAAAACACAGGCAATAAAACCCTAGCACCCGGAGAATCTCCTAACATTCTAAATGAGGTAAATATCATGAAATAAAGAATTAAAAATCTAAAATCCCCATAAATAGGATAAAATGACTATTTTGCCCTTAATACAACAAAAAGCCTTAAAAATTTAAATTTTAATATTTGGATATCCTAAATCAAGAATATAAGTACAATCAAGTGGTAAAGGACAAAATAACATCAAAAATAACAAAAATACCCCTTAGTGACTGACCACCTTGGGAAGTGTGCCAAAAAATTACTTTTTTCTTTCTTTTTAGCTTAAAATGATGAGAAAGGTATTAAATTAAGAATTATGATAATCCAACACTTGTTGAATAAGTAATATACATAATAATATAGTGTTATAGGTCAACAAAAGTAAATAAATCATTATTAAAGTTTATACATAACAAAATAAGTCAAAAAGTCCTATATTTTCAAAATAACTTAATTTGACTTAAATGATTACATTTATTTAATCAATTGCTATGAAAACTATGATAATACATGAAAATATTATATTTCTCATAAAAATACTAAAATAATAAGTCTCAGTAGAAAAAGATACCAAAAAGATACATCAAATTAACTTTTAATACATTTTCTTGCACAATAGGGGCACGAAAACCGAGACAAATCTCTTGATTGATGGGGGATCAGATTTTTGTCCCCAAACTGATCCCCAGCTACTTGTAGCTTCCCCAAATATGAATTCTAGCCTCCAAGAATCAAATCAACTTAAATAAAATTCAAATCACATTAATTAAAATGAAGAAAAAAAGAAACTTTTTATGTACTTTTTGTCCCCCATGTGTTCCATAACCTTCTCCTACATAAACCAAGCCAAACACCCTCTTCTTCCCTTCATAATTTTCATGCAAGAGAGGGAGGAAACCAGATTCAAAGTGTTTTTGAGAGCTTGAGTGAGTTTGAGGAAGAAAAAGGAAGGAAAAGGAGGAAACCGGGAAGATTTTCGAAAGCTAAGTCCAAGTCTATCCTCCACCATTTCTTAATCCCTTAAACCAGTAAGTAAAACCTCTAAACCTTGTGTCTAATATCTCTCAAAATATCCCCTAACACATCCCCTTAAACATCATAAAAATCAAGAACCGAAATCAAACAGAAAAGGCGTCGTAGTTGGAATTTAGGGGCTGTTATGTTTGTGAATGATATGACATGTTATTGTATATTGTTATCTTTGAGTTTGATGACCTCTAAGTGTGATGGAGCCTTGATATTAAAGTCTAAAATACAAGCATGTAATGAAATGGAACAAAAACTTGACATAACATAAGTAGAGGACTTGAACACTAAGAGGCTTAATTTTTGAGAACCTTAATGTTTCTTCCCTGAGATTTGAAATGCCATTAGTCAATGTAGAAACTTTATCTAAGCATGAATTTTATGTCCAGAGTTATCTTGTTGTGTTATCTTTCATCCAATGTTGGTTTGAACTCATTTTCATAAGTATAACTCAAGATATTGCAATTTTACCAAAGTGTGTCATTTTTCGACCAGTCAACACTACCGACTTGGTAACCCCATTTTGAAGTGCGATACGAACTTTGGCCAAAACATGTAAGTTGTAGATAACATGTATAAACATCAACCCACCAAAAATGAGAACAAAAGATTGATTTTTGAAAGGTAAAAACCCTTTTAAAGTCTCTGTTGAATTTCAGCCCCCGAGGAACAGTCTGTCACATATTTTTATATAGCACAAAACCCCTATTTTTTAGGGACCTATTCCAAAAGTGGTCTACATGAATATTGTAGCTAAAATATTGAAGTAGTTTTCTGCCTAAATATCAGATCCTAAAGACTCAGGATAATACCCCAAAACCATTTCAAACCCTCAGTCCAAAACTAGCTCTACTGAATTTTGGCGGTTGACAGAACCTACATTCTAAAATGGCCAAAAAGTCTAACTTGTTCCAAACAACTACCCTTAACTCTAAACATGAAACTTGTAGGGGACATGTTATATTAGAACATGCTAAAACATGGGATCATTTGAACTTTATTTGATACCCCAAAACGGAGAGAAACAGAAGCATAATCTTGGGTAAAATCTGGACAATGTGCTGAACCATTTTTACTTAGGATAAAATGTTCACCCATTTTCCTTAAGATTTGGCATTGGTATTAAACATGAGAGTTGTAGAAAATATTTTTATCTAAATGGTGTACAAAAATCATAATTTAATTCCGAGTCTAGATACCCCAAACCATTGTCGTCCCCTTTAAATTAATACTTGGTTTTAGCCTTAAAAGTTGCTAAGTGTGATTCGAGCACCCTTTGCTATGAGACCCGCGTTTCTACATGATTATTGGTTTGAATTAGTTGATTAGTCTTTCTAAGTGAATATATGATGATTTAGAACTCATATTATAATGTTGAATCATATCTTGAGAATTTGTGCTCCACATACTTGTACTTTATGCTTTGTGCGTTATACCATAAATCTTGCCATGCTAGTTGATGCCAAACTATAGATAATTTTATTTGAGATCCATACCATACATTATTGATATTGTCACTTGCATCTTGTCATATTGGAGTCCATCTGTGCAAACCGTTGTTGGGATGGGCTGTGTTGAGATTATTATCCATTGGTTCTATATCTAGGGCGTCCCTGGTTGCCATTTTTCAAAAATATTTTTGTTTATACACCTTGGGTGCGTCCACGGTGTTGGAAATGATTTTGGCTTGTACACCCTGGGTGCGTCCCCGGTGTTACAGAAATGGTTTATGAATATTATTGGGCACCATGGATTCATCGCTAGCATTCTGGTTTTGATATCTTCATCTTTGTGTAATTCGGAGAAAGCCTAATCTGGTTGGCCTAATCCTACTACAGTGGTAATTCGAAGAGAGCCTGATTATGGCTGTCCTAAACCCCTCATCTTGGTACTTTGTATAATGTGAACGCCTCTTGAAATCTTTTAGACTTTGGGTTGATGCTAAACGAGCTTCCTTGTTCTTAAGGTGGGAATGTGGCGTATGATTATTTTGGATGGCCAGGAATAAGGGTGGATGATTATTTTGTTGGCCGCCCCCACGCTGTTGCCATTGAGTAAAACTGCAGTGGCATAACGCCTAGTGATGTGGTTACTATTCGCAATGAGGTAAAGATAGGTTTGGTGATCAAAGTCCCATTAAGTCAACTCTGGTGATTCCCGGCGTGGAATATCTGTTATAATCTGGGTGCATTTTGAGTTGGGCATATGCATTTCATATACACATGTTTATTGACTTATCTGCTATCTTGTCATAAATTTTTCTGTCTTATTGACTATAAACTGTATTGGGTGTTATATGGTATGCGTTGCGGTGAATTTTGTGCCGTGAGATTAGTTAGAAGATTGGAGTGTTTTGCTTCTGGGACTTGGCTCATGGCATTCGTGCCACAGGTAGGGAAGAGTTCTTGGAGAAAGTTATCCCAGAGGGAGAAGAAGAGTTTGAAGAATAGGGTGAGTTCCAAGAGCACGTGGATTTTGCTGATGTATTCTGAGGACTCAAAACTTCTGCTTTTGTGCTTATATTCAGTTCTCTCGCGCTTAGTGTAATTTTTTAAATTTCTTGGTGAAATCGTAATAATTATGTACTTTTGAACGGTTCAGAACTCCTTTATGATATAATATCTAACGTATGTAAATATGAATGAATGGCTAGAATATCCCTTTATTTGTATTTATATATGTCCCAACGTGCCCGGAGGACGTGGCGTCACAGTTGGTATCAGAGCTTAGGTTTAGTGAGCCTTCAGGCCTTGGGTTATGGGCAACCATGCATTCTGTCGCGTTGGTGCTCTGTCAGAGGTATTGTATTAATTATTATTATCATCAATACATTATAAGAACTAAAATCTGATGCGTCTAAGTTCTTTAGCAAGTCGCGTCAGGATGAAATCGAGTTCAGGAATAGCAAGGAATCTACACGCAAAAGATAATTAAGGGCATCGAGATCGGAGATCGGGGATTCATGCAACGCATTATCTTATTTTAAGGGGGTAGACAGGAGTGCGCACTAGGAGAAGTTTTAAATATCACCTCGAGAGACACCGTTAAAATCACGCGACTTCATCCTTATAAGTCATTTTCTCATTTACCCCAAGCCCTGGTGTCAACCTTTTTGAAGTTCTTTTGTATGTCCTTTCTTCTTATATCATTAGTCCTCAACGGTACCGTCAAGTATCGTTCGTCGATAACTCTTATGCACCCAAGTCTTGTTGATAACCTTATTAGAAATTCAATCCTAGAAAGTACCCTTGTCTTTAAGTTTTCCTGCCTCGATAATGACCGATATTCGCATTTGATTTTCCTCCGATTCGAGTCATCATCCGTGAACTAACTCTTCTCTTATAGAACTCGATATCTATTCTTTGTAAAGTACCTATTCCAAGCATTCGACATTGTTAAAATTTTCTACCATTGTTCATATCTCTCGATTCTGAAACCATAATCTGTTGCAGTGATTTTATGAATTCTTTATACACTCTTAAATTCTTTACCAGGGAAGTAGACTTGAATGCTTGAATTGTAGTACGCTAGGCCGATGTAACTTCAGGAAAAATATCTAGTTTGGCTGCCCCTTTTGCTTAAACATCTCTTTTATCTTACTCTAATTGTATTGGATTAGTTTCGGGGACACTTGTTTAAAGTATTGTTCATTGTCCTCTTCTTATTTCTCCTACCTTTTAACCCCAAAGGACTACTCAATATGTGTCAACGGTAATTGCTTTAACCATGACCATTTAATCTCATCCAACCTATCTTATGTCCAATGATTCTGGGCCTCAATTGACCTCTCAATTTGCGTCAACAATGATTGCCTTAGCCTTGACCCCTTATCCTGATCCAACCTATCTTTAAACCACCTAGGTTCCACCCTAAGACATTCCAACCCCGCGCATTTTTTTTTGACTATCGACTTTCAAAATCTTGCCCCATAGATCTATGAGTAATAACGATTGTCAGGATATTACGTCATTAGGCGTTAGCACTTCCACGGAAAGCTGAGACGATGCACGAAAACCTCTTAACACCTCTTCAAGCGTGATGCAGATTTCTTCTTGATGTCACAGCTTAGAATATCTGTCAACGTCCACGTTTAACAAAGTTTTGAAGATCAAGACTCCCGTTTGCAAGAATGGTTAAGTAAAGGCTTATTCAACTAACTATATCTTTCAAAGATCCTAACAAATAAAACTATACCATCAGTAATCTAAAGTCAGAAACGGCAGCTTCACACTAAAGGATTCACGACACCACCATATAGCAAATTCAAATTTTCCTAGGACTAGTTCATAGTTGACCCACCTATTTCGATAAATCAGGATGCACAAGATTCATACTAATAGTAAGAAAGTGAAAAACAAGAAACAACCTCGAACTCACGATAACCTTAGTATGCTAGCAAAGGAGGTATGTCTATATACATCGATATTTACGCTGGCTTTCCCACCGAAGTGTTAGAGTCCGAGTTTTGCCATCATTATTAAAGAACGAAGAATCTTGATCACAACAATGAACGTTTAGAACCTAATGAAGAATTAACCACTAAGTCACAATGGATCACATGACTAGGTATTTACCTCAACCATACCTTTTATCATGTTTGTTTTACCCTGGAATGACCAACTGCCTGAGAAAACGATCCAGTTATTGTAAGAGACATTCAAACCCAACGTTCTAGCACATCATGAACATACGGTAGAGGCCAAGAGGAATGGAACAAACTTTAGAAAGACTAAAAAGAAAATAAATGCATATGATTATAGACTTCATCATCAAGATTAACAAGATCGCCTCAAAGACCGGTAACTCTTTAGTTACGCAATTCTAGGATTCGAGTGCCAAGGAGTTTATGAAAATAGTGAGTCCCATTGACGCTGAAGATTGTTTAAAGGGGGGAGTTTGCATTTTAGACAGACCAAGTTATTCACATGGTAGGTTTTTAAAGTATCGATTTGTATTCTTTTGGCGCCTAGACTGTGTAGGTCTTATGGAGTGGTATTTGGTTTCCGTTGTGGGATTGATGTGAGTCGCAAGGAAGCTACTTTCAAAAACCTTTTATGATGTGACCCATTAAAGCAAGCTTGTTTAGATTGGTGAGTAAATGTTGTTGGTATAAAAAGGAATTTTCTTATGGGAACATGTAGACTCAATGTATGAGAAGTTGAAAGATGATAAAATTCTGTTATTTCTGGTAAAGTTGTGTAGCTGCTTAATGTGAGTACGTAGGAGGAATAAGTGTTTGGATGAGAAGAGTGGAAGTGTGAGTAAGATTATACGAATTCATGGGTGTGATTTTTGTAAATAACCTTGAGAGTATCGAGTGTCTTGGTAGAATGTGGGTAAGATAAAGTAATTAAAGACAAAAAAAAATGGTTCTTGGTTTGATTGTGTGGCAGAGAATGTGTGAAGGGATTGAGTGATGTTGATAAGAGACTTTATAATCAGGAGTTAATGCTGTTCAGTTAAAGGATTGTAGGGTGGATGGTACGTACTTGAAGGAAATATGTGACGAGGTTGTGACTGGATTCATATGAGTAAGCTTATACTTGGGGAGCATTTAGTCTGTGAGGTATGTTTAGCCCTAGTGACTCATTAGGTTCAAGTGGCGGTATTATTCTTGATGGTCATAAGGCTAGAGTAGTTCAACATAAAGTGGTGATGTGATTTCTAGTTAATAGTCGTTAGTCAATCGGGAAGTAGTCTTCGATGTATGTTTGAATATGGCAATGAGATGGTCTTTGGTAGAGTGACAGTCTTTCCAGAAAGAAGTGAAGAATGTTTGAATCAGTTTCAGTGGTGGCCTAGTTTAGATACATATGATCGCTTGTGGAAGTTGTACTCGATATAAGTTGTGTTTTGAAGACAACGTGTTCTCAATGATACACTGGGGTCATGATACCATAAATTGAAAGTGCCGGAGTTAGATATACCCAAGATTGCCTTTAGGAATCGTTACAAGCATTATGAAATTGTGGTGATGCCTTTCGGGTTAATAAATGTACCGCTGTATTTATGGACCTGATGGATCGAGTGTTCAGAACCTTTCTAGACCAATTTGTAATTGTGTTGTTGAACGACATTCGGTTATATTCTCGGAGTGAAGAGAAACATAAGAAACATTTGAAGATTCTTTGCAGATCGTGAGAAAGCACAAGTTGTATGTAAAACTTGGTAAGTGTGAATTTTAGTTAGATAGGGTGATGTTTTCAGGTCAAGTTATATCTAGAGAAGAAATTCAAGTGGACCCAACAGAAGTAGAACTAACAGTTAATGGAAAGCGGCAAACTAAAGTGACAGAGATATGAACTTTTTGAGGCTAGCTGGTTATGTGACATCATCTTTGAAGATTTGGTAGTAATCAGTTTAAGATGTTAGTAGAACAAAACAACCTTTACTCTAATTGCTGAACATATGGGCTCTACCTTATCCACACCCTCAATAACGAATAAATCAAGTACATAAAGACACAATGTTAGTAAATCATCCTTTACCTTCCATACGATGAAGTACGGGGTAAAATTTTGGGGACGAAATTTGTTTAAGGGGGGTAGTTTGTAACGACCCGGTACAGACCCTAGTTGTAATAACCCAGTTTATAACGACCCGTGTAAAGACCCTGGTTGGACCCTAGTATTAGTGACGGATAGTCCCTGAGACCATAAAATACAGAAGAAGTTCAAAATCCTAACTCGAATCGAAAACCCTAAGTTCGGCTTATAAACTCCAAAAAGGTCCAAAACACTGGCAATAAAACCCTAGCACCTGGAGAATCTCCTAACATTCTGAATGCGGTAAATATCATAAAATAATGAATTAAAAATTAAAAATCCTCTTAAATAGGGTAAAATGACCATTTTGCCCATAGTACAGCAAAAAGTCTTAAAAATTTAAATTTTAACAGATGGATACCGTAAATCAAGGATTGAAGTATAATTAAGTGGTAAAGGACAAAATAACATTAAAAATGACAAAAATAACCCTTAGTGGCTGACCACCTTGGGAAGTGTGCCAAAAAGTGACTTTCTGCTTTTTTTTAAGCTTAAAATGATAAGAAAGGTATTAAATAAAGAATTATGATAATCCAATACTTGTTGAATAAGTAATATCCATAATAATATAGTGTTATAGGTCAACAAAAGCAAATAAATCATTATTAAAGTTCATACACAACAAAATAAGTCAAAAAGCCCTATATTATCAAAATAGCTTAATTTGACTTAAAAGACTACATTTATTTAATCAATTGCTATGAAAACCATGATAATACATGAAAATACTATATTTCTTATAAAAATACTAAAATAATTAGTCTCAGTAGGAAAAGACACCAAAAAGATACATCAAATTAACTTTTAATACATTTTCTTACACAATAGGGGTACAAAAATCGAGACAAATCCCTTGATTGATGGGGGATCAGATTTTTGTCCACCCAAACTGAACCCTAGCTACTTCTAGCTTCCCCAAATCTGAATTCTAGCCTCCAAGAATCAAATCAACTAAAATCAAATTCAAATCACATTAATTAAAATGAAAAAAAGAGACTTTTATGTACTTTTTGTCCCCCATGTGTTTCCTAACCTTCTCCTATATAAACCAAGCCAAACACCCTCTTCTTCCCTTCATAATTCCGTGCAAGAGAGGGAGGAAACCCGATTCAAAGTGTTCTTGAGAGCTTGAGTGAGTTTGAGGAAGAAAATGGAAGGAAAAGGAGGAAACCAGGAAGATTTTCGAAAGCTAAGTCCAAGTCCATCCTCCACAATCCCTTGAGCCCTTAAACAAGTAAGTAAAACCTCTAAACCTTGTGTCCAATATCTCTCAAAATATCCCCAACACATCCATTTAAACACTTTAAAAATCAAGAACCGAAATCAAACCGAAAAGGCGTCGTAGTTGGATTTTAGGGGCTGTTATGTTTGTGAATGATATGAGATGTTATTGTATGTTATTATCTTTGAGTTTGATGACCTCTAAGTGTGTTGGAGCCTTGATATTAAAGTCTAGAACACAAATATGTAAAGAACTTGAACCAAAACTTGACATGACAAAAGTAGAGGACTTGAACCCTAAGAGGCTTAATTTTTGAGAACCTTGATGTTTATACCCTGCGATTTGAAATGCCATAACTCAATGTAGAAAATTTATCTAAGCATGATTTTTATGTCTAGAGTTATATTTTTGTGTTATATTTCATCCAAAGTTGGTTTGAACTCATTTTCATAACTAGAACTCAAGATATTACAATTTTACCAAAGTGTGTCATTTTTCAATCAGTTAACACTACCGACTTGGAAACCCTATTTTAAAGTGCGATACGAACTTTGGCCAAAACATGTAAGTTGTAGATAACATGTATAAATATCGACCCACAATCAATGAGAACAAAAGATTGAGTTTTGAAAGGTAAAAACCCTTTTAAAGTCTTTGTTGAATTTCAGCCCCCGAGGAACATTCTCTCACATATTTTTATAGAGCTCCAAACCCCTATTGTTTAGTGAGCTATTCCAAATGTTGTCTACATGAACATTGTAGCTAACATATTGAAGTATTTTATTCCCAAGAATCAGACTCTAAAGCCTCGGCATGTTACCCCAAAACCATTTCAAACCCTTTGTCCAAAACCGGCTCTGCTGAGTTTTGGCAGCTGACAAGAACCAAAATTTTAAAGTGGCCAAAAAATCTAACTTGTTTCAAACAACTACCCTTAGATCTAAACACGAAACTTATAGGGGACATGTTAATTTAGAACATAATAAAATATGGGCTCATTTGGACTTCATTTGATATCCCAAAACCGAGAGCAACAGAAGCATAATTTTGGATAAAATCTGGAGAATGTGCTGAACCGTTTTTGCTTAGGATAAAATGTTCACCCATTTTCCCTAGGATTTGTTCTTGGTGTTAAACATGAGAGTTGTAGAAAATATTTTTATCTAAATGGTGTACAAAACTCATAGCGTAATTCCAAGTCTAGATACCCAAAACTTTGTCGTCCCCTTTAAATTAATAGTTGGTTAAGCCTTAAAAGTTGCTAAGTGTGATTCGAGCACCCTTTGCTATGAGGCCCGAGTTTCTATACGATTATTGGTTTAATTAGTTGATTAGTATTTCTAAGTGAATATATGATGATTTAGAACTCATGTTACCGTGTTGAATCATATCTTGAGAATTTGTGTTTCACATACTTGTACTTTATGCTTTGTGCGTTGTACCATGAATCTTGTCGTACTAATTGATGCCATGCTATAGATGATTGTATTTGAGATCCATACCATACATTATTGACATTGTCACTTGCATCCTGGCATATTGTAGTCCATCTGTGCAAACCGTTGTTGGGATGGGCTGTGTTGAGATCGTTATCCATTGGTTCTATATCTAGGGTGTCCCTAGTTGTCATTTTTTGAAAATGTTTTAGTTTATACACCCTGGGTGAATCCCCAGTGTTGGAAATAATTTTGGCTTATACACCCTGGGTGCGTCCCCAGTGTTATAAAAATAGTTTATGAATATTATTGGGTACCGTGGGTTCGTCGCTAGCATTCTGGTTTTGATATGTTGGTCCTTAGGTAATTCGAAGAAAGCTTAATCCAGCTGGCCTAATCCTGCTGCGATGGTAATTCGGAGAGAGCCCGATTATGGCTGTCCTAAACCCCTCATCTTGGTACTTTATATAATGTGAACGCCTCTTGAAATCATTTAGACTTTGGGTTGATGCTAAAGGAGAATCCTTGTGCTTCAGGTGGGATTGTGGCGTATAATTATTTTGGATGGTCTGGAATAATGGTGGATGATTATTTTGGATGGCCTGGAATAAGGGTGGATGATTATTTTGTTGGCCGCCCCCATGCCGTTGCCATTGAGTAAAACAGTTGTCATATAACGCCCAGCGATGTGGCTACTATTCACAACGAGGCAAAGATAGGTTTGGTGATCAAAGTCCCATTAAGTCTACTATTGTGATTCCTGGCATGGAATTCATGTTATAATCTGGGTGTATTTTGAGTTGGGCATCTGCATTTCATACACACATGTTTATTGACTAATTTGCCATTCTGTTATAAATTTGTCTGTCTCCTTGACTATAAACTGTACTGGGTGTTATATGGTATGTGTTGCGGTGAATTTTGTG